>JAPMOQ010016052.1:419265-444704 GCA_026543055.1 Argiope trifasciata | reverse complement strand
ACTCAATTAGAATTGTATTTCAAATTTAATAACTAAGAACTCAATTACAATTGCTTTTCAAATTTAATAACTAAGAACACAATCACACTTTTTAAAACGCATTAAATAACTATACAATGAAACTCTTTCACTCGACATTAAGGCCATTAAATGCAAAAGCTTTAAACTTTAATTACCTAAATAAAATTTAATGACTCGTAATAACGTTTCAACATTTTTGCTTGCCGGTTAGCCTTTACCACTCACTCCATTAAAGAAAAAGAATAACAAAGAAATATTCTCTTTTAATTCCAAGATTCTAATTCAAAACTCATGTACACTTCTCTGTAAAAAATGTTTCACTAATGGATAGATAATAATACCACTTCATTTCTTCGTCAACGCTAAAAGTGGAAGGATGTTAGCTCCAACCTGATTTAAGGCTGGCGCAATGATTCTCTCGGGACACCAGTAACTGCTGTTGTAGAGGTGGAGTTGAGCGAAATTTGCAGAAAACCGCAACTCTTCGTAATTAACTTGTTCTGTAACGGCGTCTGGGAGGGATGAAAAAACAGTTAATCTTTTACGCGTTTACGACAGAAAGCTGTTAAACTTGCTGCTACGCTTTATTTTCCACTACAAATGAAACTTCTCTTGACCTCAAATCTAGGGGGATTTTCACAGGGATAATTTAAATAGGAATAATGAGTTTAATATCTATTCAGTTATTAACTGTTGTTAATTGGACAATTAAATTGCTGAGAAAAAGGAGTGTTTAATGTCTGATTTTTTGAATGTTGCATTTAAAAATGCATTAATTTTCAGGTTAAGTGGGTAGATTGGTTTTATAGTTCGTGAAGCTGAGGTACACTGCAGGTTAAGAATAAACTCACTAGTGTATTGAGTGGAAAAATGTGTTATGATTAAACTGATCACCTTTGACTACCAGCTGGTTCTTCAGAGATATTTAATTTCAGATAAGACCTTTGAATATTCTCCAAATTGGCAGAAATAAATGTCATGTAATTCTAATAATTTTAGACCTATTTATTTAATTGCATGGACTTTTCCAATTGGAAAAATTTGCCGATGATTGTTCAAGCTCACTTGCAGTGCCAGCTTCACTTGAAGTTGCAAAAGAGGAAACTACTTTGTTTAGAATGAGCTTTCATGCGAGTTGGCCTCAGAGATAGGTGATTCTTTATTAAGGAGACGGAGTACTCTGATTTACTATTATCCTCTGATTTACTATTATGACCAGTTCCTCTGAATTCTGGCAATAATGAAATGTTAAAAGATAGAAGTCAGATATCAGCGATAAACGGCACAAACACTTGCATTGTGATAAAAGAATCATTTAAGTTTCATTATGTTGTCAATTTGCACAAAGTCCGTTGCTTGCAAATTCTAGGAATAAGGAAGCATCAAACAGTAGCCAAATGTTGGCGCGCAATAGCACAATACTTGTACTGTGAAAGTACCTCTATTGTTTTATTAAACGAAATTTCGAAAAAAAAATTAGAAATAAAATTAAAGGGTTTGCTGCAAAAAGGAGGTAGCTCCAATTACTCGTTTGCAGAAAATTGGTGGTAACACCCGGAGCCACCTCTTTATTGCAACAAATTAATGAAACAAAAAGCTCCATCGCTTGAGTTAGTTCGAAAACTAATGTTTGGAGATATATCTTTCTGGAATATTTTTCTGTTATAGAGGCGTAACGAAAAAATTGCGAAAAAGTCGCCAAATAATCGCTAGTTGGAAAAAAATCATCAAGTAATCGTTAGTCTAAAAAAAAGTCGCCAAATAATCGTAGTCTGAAAAACGTCGCCAAAAATGCAAAATTACCCAGAGTTTAACGTTTGAATTCGTTAAATTTAGGTTATTCACTTGGCGACTTTTTTCTCGTTTTGTTCCCAACTGGCGACATTTATTTTGCCATTCGCTTCGCGTTTGATCCATATAACGAAACAGTCCCCTTTCTGGCACTAAACAAATTTTTATTTTATTGCATTATAGTACATGTAATTCCAAATTTCTCCTTGATTGGAGTTTTATCCTTTTTGCAGCAAACCCTTAAATTAATGATTGCTGCATTTCCAAATAACATTTTCTTTATGCTATAGTTAACGATACTTAATATGCTCTATGACGCAAATCTATTCTTTCAAAATAATGATTATTTATGATAATTTCATCTGTTATTTGATAACCTTTCGGTTATAAATAAAATGAACAGAATATAAGAAAAAATGAGATTACAGTAAATAAACTACTGGAGGCGGAAAACAATTGTATTTAATTAAGATGCAGCCCAAAATAAATTATTTTCTTCCAGTGAGATTCCGGAAAATTGTTCATGACAGCTTCCTTCTGCCAATAACGTTTCTAGTTCCATTGAATAAGACATCGCTGGCAGCCAGCATTAGTCTTTTTACAAAGCCTTAGTGTTCAAAGGGAAACACAGTTCCTCAGGTACCGTCGCTAAGGTTGCAAAAGCCTTAATTAATTTCTTTGCTGGAATCCGATGTCATGAAAATATTGAATCTGACCAGATGCATGGAACAAACTGAAAGAAAATTCCAATAAAACAACGCAATGCGTAACTGAAAAAGAAAAAAAAAACATATATATATCTTCTGCCATCTGCTTTGCTCCAACGATGCTTTTATCTGGCTATGACATATGTTCCATGTTTTGGAACACAATGGTAAGATGAATTATCGAGTGGTTTCCAAGGGACTTTATTTATCCATCCGACCCATAGATTTTCTTCTTTTGGAGGCTTATTTTTTCCCACGTTTATTTGTTTTTCGCCCTGTGGCAGCATATCAAGTGGTAAATAGAATTTCTCGCTACTCAGAGGAAAGAGCAAACAGAAAGAACGAGATTAGAAAGAAATATAAATAAGCTGGAAAAGAACTTTATGAAATCTGGTAGTTTTCCACCCCTTAAGTACATATTTACGTTAAAAAGAGTGTTTTGAGTTTCAATTGCAATATTCCGTAGTATTATAGTACATTGTGATTCAAAATGAATGGAACAAAAAGAAAACATGATTGTGAACGTTGTAATTAATGTATTTAGAAAACTCAAATTTATCTCAAAACTACATTTATTCAAGGTTTTACAGGTGTTCAATATGTGCCCCTCCGGTGACAAGACAAATGTCTACACGGTAATCAAGCTCCTGCCACACTCGTGATAGTATATCCCCCGTGATGGAGTTCAACACTGCAGTTATCCACTGTTTCTTGTATAAGCAGCCGGTATCCTAGAACTGCTTCACCCACCTGCTTGTGTAATGCCGATTCGGTGGTTCTTTACGAAATTACGCGCGAAAATGTCTTTGCACAACAATTACCGAGGAAGTTTTGGCATATTCGATAACGCAATACGCTTTCCCCTGCATGGACGGCATTTTTCTAGCGGCGAGTTCGTCATTCGATGATTTTTCCCTGTTGCCAAACAAAACTTGTATAATAAGTTGTAGTTGCAGAATAAATTTTTTTCGGCTGAATAAATCTATTACGGCAGTCCCACTGCGCTATTCTTTTTGGACCATTCATTAAGGATCACCCGGTAGATGATTGGCTAACAAAAATTCATTCAAAGATTGTTGCTGTTGCCCAAATTCTTTTTTTAACCGATCTTAAATTTGTAATCGATTCTTTTTCTATATTTATAAAATAATTACTTTAATTATAAATTAATTATAATAAAATAAATTTAAATGAAGTCTGTCCCAAATTTCGGGTTATCATGTGAGAACAATGTTATTTTTAAGTCATTGTTTACCTTAAGGTATCCGACTACGTTAAAAACACTGGTTATCGACCACATGGACGAATATTTTTTTTATTATTATCTCTTGTACTTTTGACTTTCCTCTTTCCAAAACAGTTTATCTTTTCTAGGAAAAGGAAGGCCTGATCTATCATCCAGAGAAATTTCAAACAAAACATATTCTTCAATTAAAACTTGTCTTTAGCTTCGATTTACTCAAAACTTCAACTTTCACAAATCTTCTTCACCGTTAACATGATATCTCAAAAACTTATAGATGCATTTGCATAAAAATTTCGGAGTGTGTTGCAAATAATACTGGCAATGAAATGAATCAAAATTTTTATAATTGGTAAACTACTTTTCCATTTATAGGTGTTTTTAGAAAAATTAAATTTTGAATTTATGGAAAAACTTCATATATGAGTATATTTTTACCCATAACTACATCAAAATCTCAGCATTTTTCTTATATTTTGGCTCATTACATTCTATAACTTACGTATGAATAAAAATAGGATTCCTGCATTGCAATTTTGTGTAGAGTGTTAGCCGTTTTAGTTAAATTTCATTCTAATTTACTATAAATATTCCTGTTTCTCAAAATATATTTTCAAATAAGTTTGCTGTATTTAAAGTATTCAGTGAAGTTACAATGCATATAAAAATATAGTTTTAAATAGTTTTTTTTAAATCCAGTTTTTTAAAAATATTCATTCGAACATAGTCGGATATCTTAATTTAAGTCATTAATAAGTTTAAATAGGTTTGAAACAATCACAAGACTTTTTTGTAGAGCTCTATCTTCTATGCATTATCGATCTTGTTTGTCTTCTCACTGTACACAAATCGTATAATTTCCATTACAGTATTATCATCATCATCATTAGTATTAGTTGGTCCCGATAAATCAAATCGTTCGTCATCGAATCGTCGAAAAGAGTTTTTCATGGATACGAATTCATTATTTCATACAATTGCTTAGTTAAATATTTATTTTTAATAGTGTAATGACTTGATTCCCACCGATCAAAATTAGGAGTATAATTTCAGGTAATACTTTTACAGCCATATATATACAGAACAATTTGTTATAATCTAGGATAAATATTTTCTACTTACACAACGAATGCAAGTTTATAGTGAAAAGAGTTCATGGAAAAAATTCTTCATTGATTCGGAGAAAAAAATCCACAAACCTCTAACAATGTGTTATTCATATAGGCCACTCCAGGGTGGAGAGCAGATTGAAGAGTTGGATTATCCAGTTAAAAGGATTAACTATCTAACTATATCTGACTCATTTAGAAGGCTGAAGATATAACTCCAAGTTCATAATAGAATATCTTTATACTTGCATCAACAACTCGTGCCCGTCGCTAGGTTCTACTCTTAACGATCTGCACGCGCTCTCGCTGAGGCAAGAATGCCTGAATGCATAAGTGGTGGTAGTATAAATCATGCTGTTGTTTATAGCATTTGAAATCAATGACGTCACCTTGCACGTTACTTCACTTCGCGAACTTTAAACGAGAGAATGCGCGAAAGATCGCCACAAGATAATCCCGCAGTCCGCAATTCAAAAATAAGTCTCTTCTTCAAAACAACATCCTCAACACTCTTCTTCTCTGTCCAAACTCTGCCTTCTCAATTTCTGTTCGTCCACGTCAGTTCTTCATTGGCCAATCACCCAGCAAAAAATTCACTCAATTATGGCGCCAGCTTGGCGTGGAACTGTCCATCAATGGCGCGTCCTATCAGTTGGCCGCTCTGGAACACGTGCCAATGGTATTCCTTCACAAAGAGACCACCCAGCAGATATTTGACGCTCCTTTCTTTTGAAGATGAGATAGGTTTCTTCCGTACAATGAACTTCTCGTGTGATCTTCAGCTGAATTACTGATGTAAATATGAAAGAAAATCATATCGAAGGTTTGAATTAACCTTCCAGCAGGCGCGGCTGTCAAACCAACATGGAAGGTCGCGAGTATTTCCCACATACGCTATAGTAAATTATAAATTTTCAAAAACGTAACTATTAAAATTATATTGTAAATAGCTTAGGATTAATAACGACAATCACTTTAAACATTTTTTACTTTAAAAGAAGCAGAAACAATATAAACATAGATGGCAATAACAATATAAAATGACCACAGGTTAACTGAATTGACTTCAAAATAATATAAATGAAATTATCGAGATTTCGAGGTAACAATTTGCATATAAAATATAAAGTGCAAAAATACAGAATTTATGAATAAAAGGCAAAATTAATTGAAAGTTAGATAGGAAAAGGAAGAAAATAGTTTCATTGTTATTTCATTGCAGCTTTGCAATTTGAGCAATTATGTTTAGTGTGCTCCAATTTCTGTCAAATCTCACAAATGAACCTCGTGATTCTAGTCCGCTTTTCTTTTTGGCAGAGTCTTTCGCATCTTCCAATTCAATGCCAAGTGCGGCTTTTCTCTTTAGCACCTTTAATTTTAGCTCACTTTTTAGAGATGTAGGGGCTTTTTTTCAACATTTTCCTTCGTAAGTGCATTTGCCAGCTGTCGTCAGTCTAAAACAATTCGCATTTATTTGTAAAATCATACAAAATCAGGTATGACAAAAACTTGCATGAATGGTCATGCGTATCTCTAAAATACAAATATCTGATCGGCAGAGACCTATTAACTCCACAAACATACGATGACAACTGAAAATAGGTCAAAGGGAGGGGGACAAATAGCCAAGGAAAGGCGTTCGCAGTGTCACCAATCTGAAAGTATAAAACAAAATTCTAGTGTATCATTCGCATACGCGCGCCCGCTGGAAGGTTAAGCATTCTGAATAAAGAATTACTTTAAAAACATGACAAGGCATTCGTACAACAATCTTAAATGCAGAAGAGAAATTACTCTGAATAATTAAGCAGTAATAAGTGAATTTAGTTAAATCATAAGTTATTTTTTCAGAAAATTAAAAAGAATTTCAATCTAATGATTTCAAAAATCGATTAGTCTTAATTTTTCGCATGAATTAATAAATCTTTTTCTTAAGAAAATATTGAAATGATTAAATGAAATTGATATTCATATCTTAATTCTCATAGTTTTTTGTACAGCAACTTCGTTTTTAAAACAATTGTAGGTTATGGGATGAAATTCGAGACAGGACTTGTGTTAATCAGCGTAACAAATGAAAACCAAAACTTCGTTACTCCAAGACACGTGCTTGTGATGTAGATTAAAATTACTCGGTTAGAATTTTAAATCCTGAAATGAGCCCAAATCTTTAATTCCAAGTACGAATTAAAATAGAGAAATTCTTAAATGACATCATTTATTCTAACATTTTAAATGTTGAGATACGGTATGGTTTGACATTTAAAATATTTTCTACATGTTCCGCGTATGGTTTTAATTTCTTGAATTAGTTTTTAAGACAGCAACCTCATTTGCCGTGTCTTATTTCGGTAATAATTTTGAAAAGTTAGATGATTAACTATTCTTAAGTGATTCTGTATGCTAATTCTTTAGTTTAATACAACTGCGTTAGTGAGTGCTATTTTTAGAACTACGTGATCTGGAAGAACAATAGGACGTTTGAATTCACCAAAATATATCAAAAAGATCTTTTGATATTAACGTTTATTTGAAAACTCAATTTAGAATTAGAGGCAGAAATTAATTAAATTTAATTGGAAAGGCAGTAAGAAAAACAGTGTTTTATATAAATACCTTCTTTAACCATGTAAATTTGTAATTATCAATAATTATGTAGCATTGCATATAATTGGAGCAGAGACACACAGCAAATATTTGGAAGACCAAGCTTCGCTCAGTATTTAAATTTTTTTTAAATTGTTTTTTTCGAAGAAAATATTTAGAAATGGATCACGTACAGTTGAATATTTTTCCAACTTACCTACATGTGAACTGGTTATTTAAATAAAAAATGTTATGAATGCACTTAGCCTAATATTGTTACTGATTTCCTTATCTTAAATACGTCGGGTTCATTTACCTCGTATAGTGATTGTGTATGGTGTGAGAAGATGATGAACACAATGATCAGTGGTAGAGAGAACACACAGCAGCACACACTAACGACAGCACTGGCTATAGTACTCAGCTCTGCTTCCTCAACAGACTACAGCTCAGCTACAGCACACAGTTCAGTTCAGCACTTGCTTGGCTCCGCCGCTTCTTGTCTTCACCTCTGGAGGACCCTTGAAACTGTCTCCCTTATATAGTCCTTGGAGGCGTGGCTAGAAATGTCTTGACCAATCAGGGCGTATCTGGGTGTATCTCGGTTCCTAATGTACGAATCGGGGAAATTCTCAAAGTTTCGAGAATTATCCATTTTGACCCCAAAGTCGGCAAATGGTCACCAAGTTTGTCGCCAAGCTCTGGGATAATTTCTGAGAGCATCCAGTACTTGATACTGTAGATCATGCTTTATAGTGAAGGAACCAGTCATGCCAGGAAGCAGCATCCCAGACTTGTAACATTCATAACAATATGTTATCCGAATCAATCTGCTATAGTACAGTATACATTTTGCAGTTTATCTACCATTACTTATATTTTTGAACTACCATTACCTGTATTTAATCAGTTTCAACGTGGTGAAATCGAGTTCGAGATGGTTCTGTATAGCAATGTTACGATACGAGTAGATAAAAAAAATATTAGACTTATTTAAAAAAAATTTTGTTTCGTGTGGTTGAAAGTTTGCGTGTTTTCAGCGCACTTATAAAAATATTTTTTTTAAATAAATAATATTAAATATAAATGCATAAGTAAAATAAAGTAACAAGTGCGACTAGAACCGAGGACCCTCAATACACACACATCATTCACATTATTTTGCCCATTATACTGCACTCTCTACAATTTGAAGAGGAAGGTGAATATGCTTATTCTAATAGATAGTTATAAACAAGTAATATTTTTTTAAGTTAATTCCTACTTAGGCCAACAAAGAAAAAAAATTTCATTCATTTTTTATTAAATAATTGCAATTAATACAAATTTGTAAATACATATGACATATTTGTATATGCAATATTCAGTGGCAAAAATTTTTTTTCCAGAGATCTACAAGCTTCGCCACTGATGGTATTTATTCCTAATGTCCTCTTAAATATACTATATGAGACATTTTTCTCCCATATAAAATTTAAATTAATGAATTTATCAAAAAATTATTGATTTTCGTAATAATTGAGCCCGTATTCTTCACCTTCACGCGAAAAATGCTAATATCTTCACATTTCACCCATTGAGCTACTGCCTCTTGATTTCCATTTTCATCACAAATTTCTAAACCTCTACTTGCTATACAATACTCTAAATGGAGTTTTAATAATTTGCAATGAAAATGGAAAGCAACGGGCAGTAGCTTAATGGGTCAAATGCGAGGATTTTGTATTTTTCGCGTAAAGGTGAAGAATGCTAGATCAATTCTTACGAAAATCAATCATTTTTGGATACTTAATAATTTTTTGATTATTATTTAACGAAAAGTAACTAAAACAAAAAAAGAAACTTTTGTTTACCTAAGTAGGAATTGAATGATTTTTTTTTAAAATATAATATTACTTAATTTTTATATCATCATTGGAACTTAACTTACAGTATATCTAATCAAAACGTTTTTAAATATTACAATTGTAGAGTAGACTATAAATTGCATAGTATTTTAACTTGTAATATTCTTCATTAAGGCTTATTATAAGCGTATGTTCACAAAATGTCACAATAATTTTATTGATTTATTTTAAAGAATTGAAATGCGATGAGTAATACAATTTAAAATATAAAGAAAACGAGAGTATTTATTTGCACACAACCATCTTCCAATCATCGATTCCTTGAAGTCTTAATCTATCTCGTCTTTTTCTGCTCATATCAAATGCATAAGTGTAATACTTGTTCGCGTTTTCACTATTCACAGATTAAAAAAATGCGACTCAATTCCTATATTCACGGGTGAAAATTTCTTTATTCGCGGATCTAATAAGTACATACATAATAATATAAGGATTCAAATAATTATTTGAATCCTTTTATTATTATGTATCCAATCCAATATTCTTTGTAAATGCCGTCAATGGACTAATAAAAAAAAGTAAAATAGATCGTGTTACAACTTTGTTTAAAGTATGCTGTTAAATGATATCTCAGAGGAATTTGTCATAAACCGCCTTCGCGGCGATTTTCAGAATGAAAACAACCTTATTACTCAATGAATAAAGTATATTTGTAGAATTAACGACTAAGAAATAAGGTAGAACTAACGATTAAGAAAGGAAAATTTACTCACCTCAATCCGAAGATCAATTTGAATCTGATGCAAAGAAGGCAGGTTTCAAAGACTATTTTAACCATTTTAGTGTAACGATTAAAGACTGGAGCAAATTACACGAATACAGAAAGGGCGACTCAATTGAATTTGTGATTTCTTTTTCTATATATATTTTTTCTTATTTTCTCACCTAGGAACGTATCCTCTATAATCCCATATAAATAACCATTCAGTATTCACGATTTCTGTATTCGCGGCAAATTTATGGAACATATATCCCACGAAAAAAGAGCTTTTACTGTATAACAAATACAATTGTTGTCCGTGAGTTGTCAACCATTTTCCTCTCATTTTTCAGATCGGCTCTTAACAGAGAATATGATGACGTTCTCATTCCCAAGAAATTTTTTTCCTATTATATAATTCCTTTTATGTACCCCAACAGATAGAAAGAGGAAAGGGCAAAGGAGGCTGTCGTTGATTTATGGCTTCTTAGAGAACTGACGCGAAGTAGGTCGGCTCTTTATTCCTGTCACCCACGGAAAGAAGTGCAGTGAAAGGAGTGTGACGGGCTAGAGCAGCAGTAGAAAGTTTCACAATGTATCAAGTTTTAATTTTTAATGAACCACAGAAATGTTTCTGCAGAGAAAAATTCGAAACACAACACACACGCTCATACAAAAGCACGTTATTGTTGTACCAGAACTTGCATCGAGACAGCTGTTAAATTTCACACAGAATATGAAGAATTCTATTTAATTGAATTTAATCTTTTACTTAATATATAACACTGAAAGAATTCTGGAATTTTGTATCTGTATATACAAAAATGAGTATTTACAATAGCGTGTTTTATAAAAATAAGTAATTTCGCCCCGATCATGATAAATTCAGCACACTTACTCTCAAATTGGGAGGGAAAAAATGATTAATCTTTTAAATTCCAAAATTCGACATAAAAAGTTCATAATAAAAGTAAAGCAAGTTTTTGATATTTTTCAATTATATTTTCAGAAACTACCAACTATTAAAAATGGCTCTTAAATTATTATAAAACTTAAAATATTACATTTTTAATGGCGTAATTTTCCTTTTTAGTACAAATATTTATCAAATCCTAGTAATTTTTGTAATTTAACATGATAAGGTTTGAGAATCGTCTGGTTCATATAAAAGAAATCAAGCTCATTTTATTTTTCCACCAAGACAATCGCGTGCTTCTAAAAATGCAAAAATCGAAAAGAAACACTGCAAGATGAAGAACTGCATTCTTTACAAAATAATTCAGAAATGTGAATTTCAATTACGTTTTCTTTAATCGTCCATGAATTTTTTCTTTCTTTTTTTGTACATGCAATAATATATAGTGTATGGATTTCCTTAAATTTTAATATTTTTAAATAAAGGAAATAATAAGAATAAATTAAATAAATGATAATTTATGAATGAATAAGAATGAAATAAGCGATAATTTATGAAATAACAAGAATAATTTGTAATAAATGATAATTTACGAAATAATAAGAATAAATTAAAATAAATTATAATTTGTGCAATAATAAGAGTAAATTTAATGGTTTGTGAATATTTTGGGGCATCCGAACACATTGAAAAGGTCGATTTTCGATTAAATTGGCATCAAACGTTTTAGTAAGTGTGAATGGTTTTTAATTTACGGCCTTTTGTTTGAATAATAATATCATAAATTTACTCAAAATTTCATGATAAATCTACGATTGGTTGTAAAATTTTTATTTATTATTAATAGCAATATGCCTCTAGTTCATTCTCTAGAAAAAAAACTGTGAATTTTATTTTGGTATAAATTTTGTTAGGATGAGAATAATAGTTTTTGATGTAGACAATTTAAAATTTTATAAGAATTTGCTTAGATTTATGCTATTAAATGCCAATTTTCAATGAGTTTTAATATTTATTTTAAATATTGACATCCTATTAGTAATTTTTAATAATCTTAGATTCAAAAGTATGGTTAAAGTATGTCTACACCATGTTTTTCTAAGAAAGTGCTCCAAATGCGCTCGGATACTTTAACGGCCAAGAAAGCCAATATTTGAAGTTGATAATCAATGAAGTTGGTAGTTTGAAATATATATGAAAGGAATTTCTTTTCGAAATCATCTGTTTTTGGCTCTTCATTTGAATTGTTTATCAACTCCAATAAGGAATTGTTACAATGTTGAGATTCTGTATTTAGAATCGATGGACTTGCTTATCAGGATTTAATATCTACAGATATATAGAAATGTATTCACTTTTATTATAACAACAAAAATAGTAAGCAAATAAACTAAAATCAAATAACTTTACAAATAACTAAAAGTCAAAGATGCAATCTATACTTATAATAAAGCTCAATGTGTGTGTGTGTGTGTGTGTGCGTGTGTGTGTTGGCGCTCTACAGGCCAGACCGTTGGACCTACAGCTACCAAATTTGGTACATGTATACCTTGGAGGTCCGGAATGTGCACCTCGGAGCCCTTTTTTCGAATTTTTAATTAGAATTTGAATTAATTAAAATTTAAGCGAAATTTCGACGTTTTTCCGCTATAACTTCCGAAAATATTATTGCACAAACATGATTTTTACATCAATTTAAAGAGTAAAAAATTAGCTTTCTAACGGTATCATTTTTTTAAATTTAAAACGTAAGCTTCTATTTTTAACGAATTTTTAAAGAAATATTTAAACCATGTTTTTTAGCACGTGACTAGATAAAATAAAAGAATGCCGGAAGTTCAAATAAAAAAAATTATCATCGCAAATAAATCTAAAGCAATACAACTATAAGCACGTGACTGGATAAAATAAAAGAAACATAAAATGTGATATTTTCTAAAAAAAAAAATAAATGCAAAGTAAAGGTTTCTTTAATCGTTTGCAATATCTAAATCATTTATTCCATAAATCATCTTTATTTATAGTAAACCTGATTGAATTTAGACAGGATATGCATTGAAATCCCGACTTAATGGCATATTTATGTAATCGTTTGCAATATCTGTATCATTAATTTAATACTTTTTTTCCCTTTCTCGCTTTCTTTAAAAAACACATTTAATATTTTGGCAACATCATCGAATTTTTTTTTTAATATTTTGGAAGCATAACTGATGGTTAAAACTGACTGATTTATAAAATTAAAGAATATTATTAGGAAAAGGTGTACTTTTAGAACTTTCCGTCCCATAATCTCAAAGAAAATATTAAATTCAGGTCAATCAATGCCCGGATTTACTTCAAGGCTAATGAATATGTGATTTAATTGAAAATTTTAGAACGCTTTACACATGGCGAACCAGCTGGTCGCCAAAGGCGGCTAGTAAATAATAAGACAAATATGAAGGAAAAAAGAAAAATAAATGGAAAATAAATAAATAACTAATAATAATAATAAATAAATTTAGAATAAACAGATTATTGCTAAAGGAAAGTAGATATTATTTCAAAGGGAAATATGTATTTAAAAGAGAAAAGAACCATACATAGGTGTCTAACCTAATGCCCTTTAGTCTTGCAGATGACTGTGATATTTATGTCCTAATCAAAGTTTTTCAGTAACAGTATTCGTTAGTAATAGTTCATAAATATTTTAACATAAATGAAGTTAATTGCGCGTAAGTCTCATATTTATAACCTATTTTTATGTGTAATTTTTGTGGACAGTTGTTAATTTCAATTATTTTAAAAACAATCAGAAAAGAAACTGCAAAAAGTGAAAAATGCCTATCACCTATTATTGAATTTGAAACAATTTTTTAAAAAGTTCATTCATTTTATACTAATGAGCATTGTTAATAAATCTATGAATAAGAAAATAATTTTAAAAACTCTACTTTTTAATGGATTAATATAACAATATTTTTAAGAATAATTTGTATGAAATTTATTCAAATGTAAACCCCATTAGGTTATGAAATAGTTGGAATTTTTAAAAATTGCAACAATCATCTGAAAAAGGCGAAACATTGCTGCTTAAGGTATCCGACTACGTTGAAAACACTGGTTACCACTTACATAGACTAATTTTTTTAAAAATATTTATTTCTTGTAATTCAGACTTTCCTCTGTTCAAAACAGTTTGTCTTTTCTAGGAAAAGGAAGATCTGATCTATCATCCAGGGTCACATATTTTTTCAGCTAAAATTTGTCTTTGAATTCAATTTTATCAAAATTTTAATTCTGATAAAAATTCTCCACCGTTAACAGGATATCTCAAAAACTAATAGAGGTATTGACATAAAAATTTCACCGTGTGCTTTAAATCATATGGGCAACGAAATGAACCAAAAGTGTTAATGCAGATGAAATACTTTTTCATTTATAGGTGCTTTTAGAAAAATTATGTTGTGAATTAATGAAAAAAATTGCATATATACGTGTATTTTCCCAATTACTTGTGGTCACCTCAAAATCTTTCTTGGATTTTTTTTTTCTTTTCATTCATCATTATATTCGGCAACTTGCTTACAAAGAAAAATAGAATTCTTATGTAGCAGTTGTCTGTACAATGTACAATTTCTCAAAATATAATAAATTTTCAAACACTTTTGTGTATTTATATTGCTTATTCTCTAAAGTATTATACCTCTTAAAATCATGAAATAGTTTTAAAAAAATCCAATTTTTCAAAAATTTCCCTCCAAACGTAGTCGGATACCTTAAACAAAAAACTCTCCTTCCAAAATTAAAACATCAAAACTTGTAATACCACAAATGATCCCGCATTCCCCAGCAATGCCCTTTCTTCCATAAGAAATCGCTATCCGAAAATCATTTTCTTACCTTGGAAATTCCTTCTTTTCCCTTCCTTCCTTCATTCATTTCTTGTCTCCGATTGCTGTAAGCATCATCACGATGTTCCTTTGTTGCTGAGGGGAAAAACAAATCCGCAGAAGATGATCCTTTCTCGGACTCGATTCCTCGGGCAAAATTGCATTCTTTTCAAAGAATAAGAGAGGTTTCGGCCCATTGAGACGAAACCATAAAATAGTTCCTTACTGTTAATCTAAGGAAACAGCAATCTCAATCAATTTCATATCATACATAATCTCCCCGTGTGGATTGGGTAAAAATGTTTCTTGTGAAGGTGTCTTGTATTGAACTCATTAACAAAATGATGGTCAGAGTCCTTTGGGTTTTATATTCTTATTCACATTGATATAAAGGTGATAAAAAGTTTGGATGTGCAGCTATTCCCACAAGTGTTTAGAAACCTGCCAACTTGTTTTATAGCTGTTTGATGTTTTGGTTCAGGATAAGGGCTAGGTACTCATAAAATGATGTGATTTATTTGGAGCTCGATGGTAAGCAATCTGTTGAATCAGGTGTAATAAAATTTGGTCTGCAAGTTTTTCAGACTACGTGATTTTGAGTTGATCTAAGAAAGAAAGAGAAGCTTTAGGAGTAATATTCTTTTAATATCTCCAGATTTAAGGTATTCCTTTTCTCCCCCCAATAAAATTGAGGTTCTTAGTGTATTGTGCCTCTCATTTAGAAATTATGGGCTTTTTAGTATTTTTTAATCGATTAAAATGAAAGTTTCACAAAAATAAAAAAATTAATAAAATGACAACAAACTAAATATAATGTACGAGGGGTAATCCAAAAAAAAGTTTACAAGCAGCAGTATTTGGAAATTAGAAATTGTGGATGGGAATATTGTTACCCAGAGTGATGACACATAGCTCTAGTTGTCTTAGACCGGTCGTTCGTGGACGATTGTATTATTAGTGAGACCTGAAACAGCGACAGCAATGGCAATTTACCTAGAAAAAGAAAAAAAAATGTCGCAGAGATGCGAGTCATGATACGATTTCCAAATGCCAAGAATGTGTCAACATTGGACATTCCCAGACAAGTAGTTGATGTAAATGGGGCCGAAGCAATGAGTAGACAACACGTGGCGAAATAATGTCGCTCTTTTGAAGTGGGCTGAGAGCAAATGGGAAATTGCAATATGGAAACATATAGGTGGGAAGTCTGGAGTCAGCCCCCATAAAACCCCGATTTGGCTCTCAGAGAACATTTTCTCTTCCCGGTATTGAAGAAACACTTATCCGAATCGTAGTATACGAAATGATGTTCAAAACTGTTCCTAGAATAGAACATTTTTTAGAACACAGAATTCCTAAATAGCCAGAGACCAATTAACCAAGGCGGGTTCAACAAATGAGTCCAGCGATGGGATAAATTCCTAAACAGGTTTAGTGATTATGTAAAGAAGTAACCTCCACATATGTCTCTTGCTTACAAATTGTATCCTGTGTCTTTTGTTAATGACGTATTTTTCCTTTTCCAAGTAAGCTTTTTTTTTGGATCACCCCTCTTATTTAAACCAGCAATTCTGGTGTATCATGTTTATTCGAAATTATAGACTGATAGAAATCTGATTATTATGATCTGATAAAAATCTATAGATTAAATGCTAAAATTACTCACCCAAATCGCTGCGTCTTAGAGTTACCGCGTTTAAATGCATGGGAACATAACGATTGATAGATCGTTAAATTCTTTCAGGATTTATTTTCAAAATTTGATACTGGTATACATTTAAAATATTTATTCTGTAAACCAAATTTTATATATGGAGTTTAGTTCTTTTTGTAATTATCACGTATTCTTGTACAAAGATAGAAGGGATACTCGGACAAACGTAGATGAAGTACTCCCCCATGAGTAGATCAACTGGGAAATCTTATTTATTAAATGATAGAGGCCTGATGAACTACTTCCATCAAGGATAAACGCAACCAGTTTTACAACTTTGTGAACATTCATCTTGCAAGACACCAGGGGGGAAACTATGTTAAGTATCAAATTTTTGTTTCAATCGATTGGGAAAACGTGCCTAAAGCACAAATTCGATTTTAAGATATTACCAACGCATGTCAAGAATTAGTTACCAAATAATTCATCAAGGATAGCACGATAGATTCAGCAAAAAATTCTAAATTTAGCCAAAATACTAATATTTCGTAAATGTTGTACGCGAATCGCAAGTAAGGCGTTCTCTGGTAAAACAAGTTAATTAAAGTATGTGATAAAACTTTGGAAAAAACCTCTCCTGCTGTATTTTTTTTTCATTATTTCTGATTTTATATAATGTATTGTATAAAAATGTGTTTTTGTTTGTTCGCACTATTACGGATTTGCCTTCTATCCGCTGGATAGAATTACTTGTAGTGGGGTGTATGTTGTAGAAGATAACCATACAATGATCAATCCTTTAGTAGAGAAACACCAAGTCGACGTATATTTACAGGACTAAGACGGTACAGAAGGAATACAGCAAATATATGTACTGAAGACATCTATATACAGCCAAGACGAACACACAGGACAGCACACCGCAGACAGTAACCCAAACATAAAAATCCAGTAGTGACAAAGCTCACAGCACATAAAGAGGTCAGATAGGATTCAGCTGGAAAATTAATCTTTGTAAATTCTGTCTACTCTAAAGTAGATCTTTCCAAACGATTGAAACTACTCGTCCGTCTCTTCTCGCGTTTGCTGCCTATTCACTACTACTTCTCAGTTCAGGATTAAGACAACGACACAAGGTTCAACGACAGAAGACACGACGATGGAACAGAGTTTCGACTTCGATTTCGATGGGATGGTTAACGGAGCACCTAGCCTCTGTAATTGAGGCATGATCTCCGGTAAATGATGAAAAATATTTAAGTCCTGACAGTCATTAATTAGCGTGATCTTCTTCGAGACGTCCTGAAGATGAACAAAAAGCAAGCCCTGGTACAAAAGGAACCAAATCAGTCCGGCGAGGCTAGGAGCCAATAGGGAGGGCAGGATCAGGGAGCTGACTTGTGACGGCCAATCAGAGTGGAGCTGGCAGGAGAGACTTCTAAGCTTCGGAAAACAAGTTGAAAGTAGACTTGGAAGCACTGGGGAGTAGGGGCGGGTAGGATAAACAGTTGTTCTGGCTGGGCGAATCAGGAGAGAGTCTCTAGGCGAGTAAAGCATTGATCAGAATAAGTTTTCTCTCACCTTTGTCAGTAGTTTTCTTAAGTTGTTTCGCTGCATTGAGGATACCTGGGAATTCAAGCAGGAGTGTTTTAATTTCTTTGAGAGCTTCCAATATTTCTTTGAATTCATCAATTTCAATTTTAGAATTTACAACGGGTTTTGGTGCTGTTGATGTCGGGGGATTTCAGGTTTGCTGGTTTCATTGACAGGTCTTGACTTGGGTTCGAAATTTTTTCTAGCTACATCAGCATAAGATCTATCTTGGGTGGGAGTCTTAAGGATGACAGGATAACTTTTACCCCCTTCCAGGAGGCCAGGTGTCCAAGTTCCTTGCAGTTGATGCATTTGGGCTCCTTAATCTGATTTTTGATGACACAATTCCGGGTGGGATGGTTCTCGCCGCATTTGATGCAGCGCGGAATGCATTTGCAATTCCGCGCGCTATGAAAGAAGCCTGAACAGTTAAAACACATCGTTGCTTTATTAGGTTTTCTGTAAGTTTCGACCTTTATTTTCATGTAGAGGAGAGATCGGAGGTTGTAGATATTTAGGTGATTTCCAGACTTTTTGATTTCCACAAGGAAAATAGGGTGTAGGGAGTTGTTGCGGAAGTTCTTCAATTGGGATATCCTAACTACTTGGTAATCGTTTCGCTCTAGTTCTTTTTTAATTTCTTCTTTTTCTGTGTCACCTGGTAGGCCTTTGATGATAATTTTAAGTGGACGTTCAGAGGGATCTTCTGAAATGACATATTCCTTGTTTTTATTATCCAGTAGTTTAATAATTTCCGATCTTGCTTCGTCACTATTAGGGGTAATTCTAATGAAGTTGTTGGAGTACATGTTGACAGTGTCAGGAAACTTTC
Organism: Argiope trifasciata; assembly: GCA_026543055.1. Classification (NCBI taxonomy): domain Eukaryota; kingdom Metazoa; phylum Arthropoda; class Arachnida; order Araneae; family Araneidae; genus Argiope; species Argiope trifasciata. The sequence goes on along the minus strand of JAPMOQ010016052.1, from coordinate 425,770 downwards.
TGCATATCTCCTGGAGTACAAGTCTGTCATCCGTAGACATCTTCATGTTTATTGGTGGAAATTTTTTGGAATTGGTTTCATTTTCTTGTGAAAGGACTTGAAACTTGTTCTGGATAATTATTTCTTGGGTTTCGAAGGAATTTTTTCTCTTAGCGGTGTGTTTCTTGTCAACTACTTGGAATGACTGTTCGACCTCCATGTTTTCCTCAGTCAGTCTGGGCGGATGTCTATCACATTTACTGATTGCGCACGTGCCGACTTCGTTAAGTTCATCCTATATTTCCTCAATTTTAGCTGTAATTTCTTTATGAAGTGAGAACTTATCAAGGTATTCAGTGGTATGATCAACGTTCTGTTCTATCATTTCTTCTAACTTCTTGGCATGTAATCTGGCTTCCGGACGGAGTAGGCGAAGACTCTTTTCCTTTTCTTGAATGAACCTGCATAGGATATAGTTTCCACCGTGAGCGTAACAGTTTTTTAAGATGCAGGGTTTTGCAGTTTTCGTTACCTCATAGTACTTTTCCTTTGCATCCCCATAATCTTGGTGGCGTTCAGCTTCTGTTTTATAGTCGATGTTAAGACTAAATCTCGGTTTAGAGTCCTTTTTTAAGTGACTTTCGGCTGATTTCATATTTTGATAGATAGATTTAAGGTAATTGCAGTGGGCCTCAATCTTTTTCATGTACGGGGTAGTGTAGTAAAGATCAGAGTATCTTTTTGATTTGCTAGAACTACTACTAATTGATTGGCTACATGATACAGGATCCTGACAACCGTCTCCTTCCATGGCTGGAGACTGAATGAAATGTAACGATGGAACAGAGATCCAGCACTGGCCTTTTATAGCTCCTGGTTGCGGGGCTAAAAGCTTCTGAACCAATCAGGAACATTCTGGACGTATCTCGATTCTTAATTGACGGATTTGGAAAATTCTGGTTGTTTCGAATATTACCCATTTTGTCGCCAAAGCCGTCAAATTTGTCGGAAAGTAGCCAAGCTCTGGAATCTCTGAAGTAATACCCGAACACCGTCCAATACAGATTAATGTTAATTATTTATTCTTGTGATAACATTGTGTCTACGGGAAAGCAAACTTGCAGATTCGTAACCAGTACTTTACGCTGTCTCCCCGTTTAACTGATTGTGATGAAACTTAGTCAACTTATTGCCTGCACCTTCACGAGATTTATAAGCATAGTGAAGTTTCCATATCTAATATGTAATTAATCTGTGTGGATTGGACTTAGAAAATCGGTGTTTTTAATGTGGCCAATTGTGTTTTGTAGGCTTACGAATCAGTCAGCTAAGAAATGAATTGATATTAGCTTAAGACGAAAAAACGAAAAATAAATATTGTCTTTACTATAACACTTGAAAATTAAAGTTAAAAATATCACTTGTACTTTTATATATCAGTAAATTTCCTTGAATTTATTCAATGCCGATAAGAAAATAAATATTCTTTTTATCATTCTTAATTAAACAAGACAGCTATTTCAAACTTCAAATGATATTCCCAAAATTATTTCTTCTGCCTCAACAACGTGCCGTGTGCCAAATAGTTAGAAATAAAATTAAATACATTTCATATTTAGTACTTTAAACAAAACTTTCTTATGGTAGTTTAACAATAAGAAAACATGGACAATTTTCATGGCACAGTATTCCTTAAACTTTTCTTTAACAAAAATAAAAAGAAAGCGAGAAAGCTTTCGAAGTATAAAAACTGATTTGTACAGTTTGACAAAAGTTTTTAAAGACAGATGGAAGCCATAAAAAAGCCATTTGCATTTAAAAATTCGAAAGCAAAGATTTCAACTTAAAATCTAATTACCGATCCTTAAGCTTAATCCACGGCGATGTATAAAAAGCATTTTCTCGTCTTTGTGGCAGAGTTGGATTGTTTATTTTTCCTCTTTTGTTGAAAGAAACAAAAATTCCAACTTTCTTCCATTTCTTCTTTCCTGTTTTCTTTTTCTTATTCTTGTCGATCTTTGAAAACAAACGCTTCCGTTGTTAAATCTTTATTTAAACCAATTATGGGGATCATGGTATTAGGCTTTCAGGAAATCTTTGCATTGGAAGTTAAAACGAAAGCTCTCGTCTTTTATTTTAACTTCAAAATACGAATTAAAGTCATCAAACGTAAATATTTTTTGGAAGTTAGGAAACCGTTAAATTTTTAATCCGTAAGTAACTTTCCAAAGTTAATTTTTCACTAAGTAGAGCATAAAATTTCATTTCCAATCATTTTTTTTTCAATTCCTACTATTAGTTCACATTCTCCATCTATATAATAATCTTTTTCAAAATTTCAATCGTTAATAAAATACTTTTTATTCATCCGTTAAAGTTCAAATACATTTTTTAAAACTTGTTGTTTATGACACTTGTTGTTGACACAGTTTTTTTTTCAAATATTCCCTCAGTAATTAAATTTAATTTTTAATGCTTTAAGTAGAGTTTTAGCAGTTTGTAATGACAACTGGAATCGACAAGAAGTAGTTTGATTGTAAAATGCAAAGAAGTTAGTATTTTTGACGTGAAGGTGAAGAATGCGAGTTCAATTCTTGTGAAGAAAAATTATGTACTATGTTATCAGCTTCAAAAATTAGGAATGAAAAGAAATTGAATAAATAGTAACAAACAAAAATAATAGTCCAACACCAGATATAAAAAGGAAAAATTACACAGAAATTCGCTTTCTGTTTCGTCAATATTGTCATTCATTTTATATGCATACCATATTTATATTAATTGTAATTATTTAATAAAAATGAACTAAAAATATTTCTTTGTTGACCTAAGATGAAATTGGTTTTAAATTTTTTATAGTACTTGTTATTAGTCAATTCTAAAAGAATTTTAAAAGCGTTTTAATACTTGAAATTCACATTTTGAAATCATTCTGAAATCCTTGAAACACACATACAAATCAGCACCTACAATGGTAATTTTTCTGAAATAACAAGGAACTCCAATATTTCATGTTCGTCATATTGGTATATTCTTTGATAAGTTTGCAATCAGTGGCGGGGATCTTATCTTTTCAGAAGAGAGAGGCGTTAAAAAACATCATTGGAGAATGGAATTAAAATATGTATAAGAATTATTAAAAATAGGCTGCCCATCAAAAATTATGAAATTTTATTTTTAAATTCAAAATTATCAATGCATGAGTTTCCTACAATTACTTCGAATAAAAGCAAACGAATCTGTATTCAGTCAGATTAATTTCAATTCAGATTAGGAAAAACGAAATCAGAATTAAATCATTTATCTTGATAATAGGCTGTAGTTATTATCATACACATTTTCTCTTGCGAAACTTAATTGTGAAAGAGCCAAAATTCACCAAATGTAGCACCAAGACCAAACTGACATTGCAATGCAATGAATGCTCTTTAATACACTTCTGGAAAGAAAACAAACATCCGTTTACGCTACTTTTTTAAAAATAAATTAATGAAACATTTTTGGAGCCCCTCCACACGTTGCTTTACGGGTTCGACAGCTGCTATGACAGAAATTCACAACAGAAAGAGTCATTAGCCGCTGCTTTCCAACTGCATGGCCGCCTCGGTCCCCTGATCTTACCCCATTTCTTTTGGATATGGGGTTATCTTAAGTCCAATATATATCAAGGAGTTGTCCAGGACCCGGCTACGTTGAAGGATAACATATCACGGACTGTACGGGCGATTCCTGCAGATTCTGCTGTTGTGAATACTGTGCAGAGAATGCAATGTGTGGTCCATTGAACATGATTTGAATGTGCAAAATAAAAGGTAATTTTATTTCCGTATTAATTTGTATTTGTTAACACTCTATTTTCTATTACACAGCTCCACATATTCCCCTAGTGGTAACTTTTTGAACTAATTTTTTTTTCGCTCAATTCTTCGTTCCCCGTCTTGTTTAATCTTTCTACAAAGTGTGGCGTCATTCTCGCAAATAGATCGTGCTACAGAACACTGTGAGCACTGTCAATTTAATTATGGCCACTTTGTATATAAGCTCCTAGGCAATGATAAAAACAAAAATTATTTATACGTCATTTGCATAAACTCCTAGGTAATGGTGAAAACAAATGCTATTGTTACAGCATATGTACAAGCTTCTAGGCAATGGCAAAAAAACAAAAATTGGTACAGCAAATGCTCAAAAATTAACAACTATTGGTAGTATATGCATACGCTTCTAGGAGATGACAAAAAATAAACTATTGGTACAGTAAATGTAACATCCTTAAAAATACTGTTAATCAACTAGATGCTCAGGTTTATAAATTGAGATTTCAAAAGAAAAAAATACTTTAACGAAAAATTAATTTCGAATTCCTGTAGATCCAAGAGGTTCTTTTTCAGTTAATCTTAAATCTTTTGGAAGAAATTCTTTGAATCTAAATTAAAATGCTGAAGGTAAAATCAGCCTTAAAAGTAGTATCTCATTTTATCGCCGAAGAATTTGTGCAAAACGGTTAAAGAAATTCATTAAATCCCAAAGACCAATTTGCTGCCTTAATTACGGCAGGAACATTTAATACCTGTAAGATCCCTCTAAAGAACTCGCACAATCACTGTTTGATCACTCCTGTAATTGCCAGAAATGAGTTTCTCTTGGAATTGGTGAGTGGCTGGACTATTAATTGAAAGAATGGGAAAAAAGGTCTCTTCTAGGATGTCAGACGATTCGAGTGACGTTAGTGACTGTTCGAATACGGCTCGAGTATCAAGAAAGAAATGAATAGGGCTAATTTAATTGAGAGTGAGCCCCTAGTGGAACTTTAATTTAAAAATGCCTACTGAAAAGAGTATTGGGAAGATTGAATATCTTGCCTTTAAATGAGGCATCTTTAACTTAGATGTATTCCACATAAATTAACCTTAATTTATTTTACTGTCCAACTTTAGAATATTTTATAAGAACTATTACAAATTCTGAGAATCTCTATACATATTTGTTTAGGTAATGTAATTAAATATCTTTCTTGCACAAAGTTTTAATTAATTTAGAACATATATCAACTTTCCTTAATGACGTTACGAAACTGTCTTCAGAGACCAGCTACTCATTTACCTTATAAGTAAGTGTTGTTTCAGAATTAACGCAAGATTTGAATTTGCCACCATTTGTGCAAAAAAAGGGTTAGAAATCCTATTAAACAGCCATATGACAGCTGACAGTTTAGGATTAGTAAAACTGGAGTGTTGTATGATAGAACAACGTGTTTCCATAGTTGAAGAATATTTCAAAAACAATGGAAGTATGGCGGTCACAGTTCGAAAATATGCGAATTGCACCCGCTGGATTGTAATTTAAAGCCACTGAATTTCTTATTAAATTATTTAAAATCAAAGGTCTCTGTCAACAAGCCCACTATCACTCTTGCATTAAACACCTCAACAGATTTATTAAGAATTTGGCATGACATCAGGAACATCAATTGGAAATAGAAATATCAGGCTTGCATTTTCTGAACTCTACTTTTAACCATCAATTTAAAAAATATATAGAATGCTTTCTAATACAAATATGAAACTAGTTATTGAACGTTTTTCAAGGAAAATTCGTCCAAATGCTTTTGTAATTTAATCGGACCATATATAGAGCTCAAAGGTCACTCCGAAATAAAAAAAATGCCATTTATCCTATTCAATGACCATTTACCCTGTATATTTGGCCTTGAATTTCCTTGTTTTAACATATAGTATAATGTGTATTTTATTTATCATAAATATTCATCACTAAATAAAGAAATTATTAACTATATCAAATTTAAGGAACAAAATACATAGAATAATATTTTTTTCGCAAAATGTGTAGGTTTGGTTTGTTTATTTTGACATCCCTTTATAAAGCAATAATAGGACTATTTTGGGCTGACCTCATAATTTTGAAACCACGGCCAGATGACGAGGATGACACTTAAGCTGGTACCCTGCTCCCTCTATATACTATGCTTCTCATTATACGAACTGTGGAGTGATAAATTCTATAGCACATATTCTTATTAAATGTTCTATTCTATTGTTAATATTGTTAATAAATGTTAATATTCTATTCTTATCTAATTTTTCTTCGGATCGTTTAGCTCAGTTTCATTCGCCTATTTTAAATTTACATGACCCAGTGGGTGAGAAACCTCACTCAAAACTTTTTGACTTTTTAAAAGCGATTGGTTTTCTTTTCATAGCATTTAACAATTGAGATTTATTTTTATTCATGAACCAAATCTTTTTAAATCATGAATCTTCTCAGCTTTGACATTTTTACCATATCCCTTCTTTCATTTACACATTTTATATTGGAACTGTTTAAAAATCCTTGTGGATCGCGCAGCATGTCCTGAATTGGACATTGTGCCAATAAAACACACCATACCATACCTACCTACCTATCCTCTACATACTACACCATTCTACTATACCTACCTATCCTCTAACTACTACACCACACCACACCACACCATACCATACCTACCTACCCTCTGCATACTACA
>JAPMOQ010016052.1:397261-411348 GCA_026543055.1 Argiope trifasciata | reverse complement strand
TCTCATTTTTAATAAACATTCTTACATTTTTTGTTATTGTTTTATTTCACAAAAAAGATTAAAAACGCCTATTAAGACTTGGAAGTAAAATAAATTTTGTAACAAATTTCTTAATTTTTTTTCACTACTAATGAAACCTTATAAAACAATTAAATAAAATTTAAATGTTTATAATATTTAAACATTGTTTTAAAAGTTTTAAATGAAATAACAAAAATATGAAATATCTGAAATCAATATAATATTTAAAATCGTATATGCATTGAAAAATCCAATAAAAAATTGTACCCAATTCTTTTTTTTTAATTTTCTGCACAGAAACTCTAATTTTCAACGACATGTGAAAAATTATGATTATTTTAGACCATTCTCAAATAGTTACTCAATACAAATCGGTATGGAAAATCCTGTTTCTTATTTCTTTAAATGGGTAATTTAATGTAATCTAGAATTATTCGTAATTATTAAAAAAATAAAGAGACATTCTGAAGTACTAGATCTATTTTGTTTAAAAATGAATTTACTTCTATTTGTTAAAAAGTGCTATGCAGATTCTTTTTTAAAACAATAGAAAAGTATTTAAACAAGTAATGCCTGTCAGAAATTTTTACTTCTCTGTTTTTCAGGTATCCGATTACGTCAAAAACACTGGTATTCAACCACATTGGCGATTATTTTAAAAAAGTGTTATTTCTTGTAATTCAGACTTTTCTCTTTCCAAACAGAAAAGGAAAGTCTAACCTATTATCCAGAGGAATTTTAAGCAACATTTATCTTTCAGCTAAAATTTGTCTTTAACGTCATTTTTATTTTTTTTATAAAAATTATCCTCCATTAACATGATATTCCAAAAACTAATAGAGATATTTACATAAAACATTCAGCGTGTGTTTTAAATAATACTGGCAATAAAATGAATCAAAATTTTTATTGTAAACACTTTTTCTGTTATAGGTGTTTTAAGAAAAATTTAGTTGTGAATTGATGGAAAAAATGCATATATACGTATATTTTTACCTGTAACTTCTTTGCATTTCAAAACGTTTCTTAGATTTTGGTTCATTTCATTCATCATTATATTCTATAATTTGTATACAAAGAAAAATAAGATTGCTGCATTACGATTTTGTGTAGAATGTTAACCGTTTTGGTTAAATTTCACTAAAATTTACCACAAAGTTTCCTATTTCTCAAAATATATTATATTCTCGAATAATTTCTTGTATTTATAGTGTTTATAATTGATAATATATCTAAAAACCAAAAATAGTATTAAAAAAATCATATTTTTCAAAATTTTTCCTTCGAACGTAGTCGGTTACCTTCATGATTTGGATGTTATTTTTTTTTTTTTTTTTACTTTTTTCCATTGGTCTCAAAAACTGATAACAAATTAATTCCTTTAAAACAATGTTCTATTTTCTGAATATATTGTGAAAATGGGCATAAAAGGAGACATAATGTGACAATAACTGAGATAGTTAATCGAAAAGACAAATACATTGTGTGTTGAAACTCCAATTTTTATCTCCAAGAACACGTTCATCTTTCATTAAAAATTAAAATCTGATTTATTTAGCTCTGACATACATCGTCTTTTCCGTTTCTTTTCTATAGTCAAAAAACTCACGCCGTCCTACTTCGCTCAATCTCTAAGCCGCCATAAATCAACGACATTCTTTTTTTTTGTCTTCTTTCTGTCGAGGCACATAAAAGGGATTATATTGTTTAAAAACTTTCTTCTGTAGTATAGCGTTGTCATGTCCTCTTGTAAGTACCGTGTTGAAAAATGCGATGGTTGACAACTCACGGAAAACAATTGTATTTGTTATATTATTATGTCCAAGTGGCACACACTTTGTGGATGGTTGTGGGAGTTGAGACTGTTTAAGAGTTCTTAGAGTTGATATTTCTAGCTCTTTTCACAAATATAATGCTACTTATCTTATATATTATGACTTGTATTCATTCTATTTAAAATGAAATAAATAATTTAAATAATGTAATTTAATTTCAGCCGTTAAGAGTTCATTTTATTAGCAGAAGTGCAATGAAATAGCTGCTGAAAATAGCTGATAAGAAAGAGATATAAATGGTATAACTTTGTAAAAAATATATAAATTCAGAAATTCCCAAGAATTATAACGAGAAGATAAGATTTTGAATATATATATATAATTAGCGGCCATTACCACTACACCTTTAGTTTTATTTTATTGTAAGAGATGGCACAAGGGATTTCACTGAATACCACTGATTTAAAGTCTAAGACACGTGACATCAAGCTTTAGAAAAGCGAACTGTGGGCATTCGCTCAGCAGATGGAGAGAGTCATTTGCTTCGAATCATGATTATTTAGTACGCAACATAGTTTGGCCATGAAACACTTGATTAGACCTCGTCCTTGGTGTCATCTAAAAGTTATACGTTTATCTATATTGTAAATAGCCTGTCCTAATTGTTAATGCATTTTCTTTTGTTCTTTGTTGTAAATAAATTTAACTCTTTTCTTTTAAAGATTCTCTTCTTTAATCCGTTGCCCTAGACACTGATCTAAATGTTGTTGAATGGTCATTTTATCCCATACATTCCTACATATATATAATTTAAATATTAATACATTTCCAACATTTTACCTTAATTTAATCCATATTAACTTCATTCTAAAATGTTCACTTATTTCCTGATGCAAGTCCACCATTTTTCATTTAATTAATGCTACACACCCTCTGCAAAATTGAAATCAGCGCGTTCTCAAGCTCCAAGTGAAGGGATAAAAATCCTTAATCTCTACCAAATTCTTTTAAAGATACACACATCCTCCATTCCTTATTCTACACGTGTCAAAAAAGTTCCTATAAAAATTTCCTTATAAAATCACTGAGAGAAAAATCCATTCGTTCTTGTATATATATTATGTCTCCTGGGATGGAATGAATCGAGCGAAGTTAACAATTCAAGAGTGCATTCTTTTTGGTTTCGAATTTGTTTATATACATATCAAATATAAATGTATCATTTAAATTCGCATCTTTTGTCAAAGAAGCATGCGTAATAATAATGCAATATTGGTAAAAGGAGGTAAAAATATATGCGATTAAAAGATGCTGGTGAATATTGACATTTGTTTTATTCATTGCCTTCGCGATTTCTAGCTTCATGCTTTCAATTATACAAAACCTAATGAAAACAGGATCATGTTCTCACATGATAATAATAATAATTTTTTTTATTTTTTCAGAAAAATGTTATATGACTTTATGAAAATCATTAAATACAGCGTTAGTTTATCAACCAGCATTACACATCATGTTTCTAAAATCCTTCAAGAATTTAATCTAGCAACCATTGAGCCCACTATAACGCCCTTTTAACACTTAATTGATGTCAGTGAAGCACACGTTGAACACATTCTGTAACTGAACAAATTTTAACAACTCTTTAGTCACCACTATTTCCTCTAGTAGTCGAACTTTGAACAATATTTAATCTTTTTTATCGCAGAAATCGTTTTTTCATGGCCTATATATTGTATGCAATAAGATTCATAAAACTCCTAAAGGCAGAATGGATTCTAGAAGGGCCTGAATAGGGTCACTTTAATTATAACAGACCTGTATATCCTTCTAGAGGGCGCGCTTATGTGAAAGATACACTAGAGATGAATTTCGTTTTATACCTTTAGATCTTGTGGCGCTGGGAACGATTGTCATTAGCTGTTTGTTCCCCCTTCATTTGACTTACTTTCAGTTGTCGTCGTAAGTTTGAGATGTTAATAGGTCTCTGCAAATCATATATTTGTATTTTAGAGATACGCGCAACCGTTCATGTAAGTTTTTATCACATACGATTGTGTATGATTTTACAAATAAATCCATATTGTTTTAGACTGGCGACAGTTGGCAAATGCACTTACGAAAAAAATGTTGAATAAAAGCACCCAAGTTTCTACAAAGTAAGCTAAAATTAAAGGTGCTAAAGAGAAAAGCCGAACAAGGTATTGATGAAGTGAAAGATGCGACGTCAGGGATAAAAAAGATGCAAACTCGGCCATTAAGAAAAGAGGACTAGAATCATGAGCTTCAATTGTAAGATTTGTCAGAAATTTATATGTTTGGAGCACGCTAAACACATTTGCTCAAATTGCAACGCTGCAATGAAATAACAATGAAACTGTTTTCTTTCTTTTCATATCTAGCGTTCAATTACCTTTTAATTTTTATACATAAATCCTGTATTACTTTTTCACTTCTATATTTTATATAAAAATTGTTCTACCAAAATATCAGTATATCAAAATATCATTTATATTATTTTTGAATCAATTCAGTTTACCTGTGGTCATTTTATATTGTTATTGCAATCTATTTTTATATTGTTTTTGCTTCTTTTTAAATGAAAAATGTTTAAAACAATTGTGGTAATCACTCCTAAGCTATTTGCAATACAATTTTAATAGTTACGATTTTGAAAATTTACATTTTACTATAGAGTATGTGGGAAACCGCGTGACCTTTCATGTTGGTATAACGGCCGAGACCACTGTAAGGATATTATTTGATAGCTACCCTCATATAATCAGCAGAGTATCAACCCTTACTTCCATGATATTTCCACTTAAATTTCAAGTTTAATTTTATTTTGCAGAGAAAGCTTATATCTGAACGCAACCGGAATAATCTCAGATATCTCCAAATGCCCTAAAGGTAAGCCCAATTTTGTTGCAAGTATCATTCTTGCCATTTCAAGGCATCCGGTAGCCTCAGGTTTTCCAACCAACAATCAAATTGTTTTCGAAGCGAGTTTTAATTATTATGGATTTTTCTTGGAATTAAACTCGCCCTCAAGAATCGGAACAAGCGATCTAGCCAATAAGAAGTAATTGTTTGTTTGGAGTGGGCTCAGTTTGTTCGAAACCGAATGAATTGCGCCAGTTTGTAGGAAACAAGAAATACAATAAAAAAAACAATTTTGTTTTCGAAGCAAATCGATTGTGATACGATTTCGGTTACGAAACTTGTGTTGAAACCTCTAGAAAATGTTTCCTTACAATGAACAATTGTTTTCTTAGCGTTTTTTTTTCTTTTTGAAAACGATAGTTTTGGAATTTAAAGACTTTCTATTTTCTTTCTCTTTTGAAAGAAGCCGAACATGCTTATAATTGTAATTAATAATATTTAACAACTACTTTCTTAAGTTAGTAAAGACAAAAGTCGAACTAGGTATTGAAGAAGTGGAAGATGTGAAGTCAGGAAAAATACCTTGCCAAAAAGAAAAGCGGGCTAGAATCACGAGGCTCATTTGTGAGATTTGACAGAAATTTATATGTTTGGAGCACACTAAACACATTTGCTCAAATTGCAATGAAATAACAATGGAACTATCTTTTTCCTTTTCATATCTAACTTTCAATTATTTTTTCCTTTTTATGCATAAATTCTGTATTTTTGCATTTCTTTATTTTATATGAAATTTTTTCAGTCAAAATATCGACAATTTCATTTGTATTATTTTTAAATCAATTCAGTTAATCTGTTACCATTTTATATTGTAATTGCAATCTATGTTTATACTGTTTCTGCTTCTTTTTAAGCAAAAAAAAATGTCTCAAGTGATTGTAGTTATTAATCCTGAGCTATTTACAATATAATTTTAATAGTTAGGCCTTTGAAAATTTACATTTTACTATAGCGTATGTGGGAAATACGCACGAACTTTCCTGTTGGTATGACGGCCGCGCACGCTGGAGGGTTAAATTAACCATTCGAAAATGTAAATTTTACTGTAAAGCTCAGCAATTAATTGTTAAAATTATTAAATACAATTTTATCTACAATTTTTAAATACAATTTTATTTTATATTAATAGAGCTTTAAAAAAAATTTATAACGTTCCGCAGTATTTGTGAAATTTCTTATATGGCAAAGTACAGGTTGGTTATAATTAGATTTCCATTTTTAAAATGATCATAAAAGGAAAACTACAGGACCAAATTCTTTCAAACTTGGTAACAGCTTAAAGGAGGTCATAGGAATTTCTTTTCCACCAAAAAAGGGTTCAAAGAGTCAACAAAGCAGCCCTCATAAGCAATATCTTTATGGTTGCCCTTTCGACTCAGAACATCCGTGAAAATGTCTAGGTTTACTACAACGTTAACTAGGGAAATTTTATGGAATGAACAACACTGTTGGATCAATGATATATTCTTTCATTAATCATTACGATTTGATATGCTGGAATATTAAGCCAAATATTGATTAGAAAATGGTTACATACCGGAATATTTATTCAGATTTTCTAATGTTCTATAGCTACAGAAATAATTATTTAATATTTCACAGAATATTACATGTAGTGTCAGAAAATTTGAATGTGTACTTCAAACTAGGGGACTTTGCTGAGCTTGCCGGACGCTTGAAATTCCAGAATGAATTCCATTTTGAGCGTTCAGCAAGCGTCATGTTGTATGGAAGGGAATATTTATGAAAGGCTAACGAACTATTGTGTTCGTTTGTAAATTTGCATAATATATTCGGATAAAGTGATTTGCATTCCATCATCAGTTTAAACGGGCTTTAAATTTATTTAATGATTGCGCCTCGTACGTAATCAAGTTAGCGTAAAATCTGCTATAGAAGGATTTCCGTCGAATTCGTAAAATATTGCGAATTTTTCAAAACAAATTGTTTAAGCATAAAATAAAAAAAATACTTGCTAATAAAAAAAAAGAATAATGACATATTTCAAGTGAAACATATTTAGTTTTATTGAACAAACGATTTTATTTTATTTCTTGCTTTTCCATGCTTTTTTTAGTTTTATTGGGCAAACGATTTTTTTTATTTTGCTTTTCCATGCTTTTTTTAGTTTCATTGTGCAAATGATTTTTTTTTTGCTTTTCCATGTTTATTTTGATAAAAGCAAAGGGAAGAGTTAAAAACATTTTGTTTGTTCTTTCCCCCCCCCCACCACCAAATTAACAAAATATCTCTTGGCGGTTATGATGAAAAATTGTTGCTGAAGTTCATTCCTTTGCGACTGTTTGTTTGAGGAATGTTTTGATAAAATCTAAACTAAACATTCTTTTGAAGTTATTTAGGCATTACAAACAGATGTCTTTGGAATGTGTTTCGTTATGCTTCTTTGAATTTAAATTTAAAAAAAAAACTAGTTCATAAGAATTCTTGCTTTGAATTTATTCATTTTAATCTGTTAAAGATTGAATGCTTTTATATCAACTTTTATTTGTTTATATTCCTTATTAGGAGTTTTTAAAATTCCTTTTTAATATTGACTATTTGCTTTACTAATTTTATATTTCTGAAAGTAAATTAGTAAATTTTTTCCAAAGAGATTTATTGGAGAATAACACTTACAAATGAAAAATAATATATTTATTTCATTCAAATAACTTAACTGATGTAAAAATATCAGAGTTTATTTTGAAAAATAGCTTTTATCTTTTTATAATCATTTTATTGGTTTCAATATATTTTAATGTTTAAAACTTCATTCAACCATAATTCTAAGTTCTTAAACTCATAAAACTTATTCAAATTTTTGTTGAAAATAGTAAAAAAAATATTCGCAATTTAAACTTAAAAAACTGATTCAAATATTTGTTGAAAAAAATAATGTTCTCAATTTAAATGGTTCTTATATAACTAAACGCAATTAGAAATTACTGAGAAGAATGCACACATATATAAAATAAGAGAGGATATATGTTTTTAATTGTAATTTTTCTGTCGCGTGAAATAAAATGAAATATTAAACATTTTGTTTTCTTTTGAGAATTTCATAGAATATAATATGAGTAAAAATACATTAAAGCTTTTTAATTTTCAAAAAAAAAAAATGATTTGAATCAAAAAGAAATCTGCCATTTAAATGTTCAGCCATTTCTTCTAGTAACTCTTTTTCAATTTTAGAAAAGCAGATAGTTAAGGAAATGATTTAAAATCACCGATGCAATAAGCATTTTAAATGTTTTAATACTAGTCTCCTCAGATTACTTGCTAACTCGACGTGTATAATGGCTATATTTGATTTCAATTTGATTCAATTTTTTCATGTTTGTGGCTACATCAAATTGTCTGGCAATGAATATGTGCTATTTTAGTTGCCTTAAATACACTCCCAAGACTGTGTATCTAATCTTTCCTAATAGAGATCCGTACCATGACAACATGGCGATATTTAAAGTGTAAATAAACAATTCTTTTTTCCTATGGATTTCAGTGTTATTGTAATTTCACTTCTTTCTAACTTTTTCGTAGTGCTGTTCTTGATCAATAAAAAAATCTAACTCAAAATTCTGATGATTTCCTGAGTTTTAGACCATCCTGAGTTGAAAAAACATACCTACCAAGATTGGAATCAAATCTCTCAATGGATCTACTCTCTGTCAATATTTTCTTTCACACATATACATAAACGATAACTCAAAATTGACTTAAATATATCAAACCTGATATATATTTATATATAAATACAATTGTTGTATTGTTTCAAATTTTTCTTTCATTTGATTGAAAACACGCAATATCTAAAAGGCTTATTCTAATTTCTGGTACTATTAAAGACTCGTCAAATATTAATCGCCAAGCATCACGATATCTATTCAATAAGAATGCTGAATTTGCGCCAAAGATCAATATCTCGTAATTATTGTTTGCCAAAGTCATTCGTGGCATTACTCATTCAAATTTTAACGCCTTGTAAAGGGTTAGCATCTTTATTAGAAATTATGCAAACGCGTGTTACGCTTACTGCTTTCGTCGATTCTTCTTGTAAACTACACAAATATTAACAAAATCTTTTTTTCCTTAATGAAAGAATATCTCTCAGCTTCTTTCTAAGTTTCAAAAATGAAAGAATATCTCTCTATTAAATATTTGACAAAAAATGGAAACGATTTGAGTTTCAGGACATAAATGTAATCTTTTATTGAAAATTAGACAAAAAATATTTTGTATTGTAAAAATTTCGAAGGTTATGATGGGAAAGCTTCAAAATTTCACTTAATTTTTAATTACTTAAAACAATTTTGCTTAAGCTTTCGAGAAATTATTTTTAGGTTCCATTGCCGACCTCCAAAGTATATATATAATCAAAGTTTGGTAGCTCAAGGTCAAATCGCAGGGCCTTGTGAGGGCTCATATACACATGCAGAGTCACACACATTTATCTTTACTTGTACTAAAATTTATATAAAATGAATAGTAAATTAAGCTTAAAATACAAGTAAACCTATAAACAAGAATTTTTATTTTTAAACGAAAGAAATCAACTGAAAAAGTCAATCAATTAATTACGCTATATTTTTTAACTCAAAATATTCTAATAAAATTATTATCAATGATAAAATATGTTTTTTAAAGGCCGTGATAACCTGTTAGTAGGATGTTGAATTGTGATTTCGAATCACACCAGCCGAAGGCCCTCCATGTGAGTATGTGGTGGCTGGCGCACGTATAAATCTGTCGTGGCCATCAAGTCCTCCAAATCGAGACAATACCCCTAAGAATACTGGATCAGAAGTGATCGTTCTCTGATTCAGGTCTAAATTATGATCTGTTAACGAAATGTATGAATAAAGTCTGCCCAGTAAAAAGGTTTGCGACTCGTGAGTAGCTAAGGGGTTTCCTTGGAACTAGATGGCACTACTAAAAACAAGAAGCGCTCTCTCGGCTTAAAATCGCTGATTTCTTCGGTGGGCTTGTCTAAAATAAGTGCCATTAGAAACAACAACAGATGTATAATGTATGCCTACACTGGAGCCGCGGTAGCCTGGTTGGTAGAACGTCAGTCTCGTAACCGCAAGGTCGCGGGTTCTGTCCTCGCCTTTTCCAAAGTCCTCCGTGTTGGCTAATGGCAGTTGGGGCACATTAAATAGGTCGTGGCTGCAAAGTCATCCAAGTTCCCATGAAAAAACGATACCTCTGGGAGTACTAAATCACGAATGAGTCGGTATTTGATTTGGATCTGACTTGCTGATGGAAGAATGAGTGTATGATTGAATTCGACTGCCCCCTAAAAAGGGTTGTGTCGGGTGTGTTTGAGCAAAGTCGTACTTTCACCTGAATGGTACTCGTTAACAGCGAAAGGCAGACACCTCTGCCTTAATTTGAAAGAGCTCTGCTCATTCGGACTTGGTATGACCAAGTGGCATTACACAACAACAACAACATGTCTACAATATAAAATGAAAAAAAAATCTATATTTTTCTAATACACAGAGTATTAGCAACTGCAATTCCTTCTTTTACTTTGACTATACAGGCAGAAATACTATAGCAACAATATAGATACTTATAGTATTACCCTGACTATTTAAAGAGATTATTAAAGAAATGGTAGAGCAGAAAATAACCAAAATATAAATTTCCTTTTTATTGTTTCATTTCTAACATACATGCGTAGTATATATTAAATAGCATTATAAAGACCTCCGTCCACTTAAAGCTGAGTAAGACTTACCTGCTCTCCAAACATTGAGACCTTCACAAGAGCTTTGCTCTCCTATATCAATCATGATTAAGTACTTGAAAGTCATTACCATACGGAATCCTTGTATTGCAATACCTAAGATTGATTTCCATATAACTCAGAGTACTGAACAAGGGACTCTGGAATCTCCTGAACACGGCAAAGCCATACTTGTATCTTCAGAGGTCATGCATAACGCGAATAAATGCTTCGACTGGTAGATTGTCCTTAGATCTCTTTGTCAGTAATACCAGAATTAGGAGCCGACCATGGAATTCAAATACACGCTATACAGACTATACATGTGTATAAGCATGCTCGCCTATATTTGTTTGAATTATTCATTGCATATTCTCTAGATAATGACAATTTTCTTCCAAGGAAGCAAGTACTGCAAATTTAATCATTAAGAAGGAACATGTTTACAGTGTTTAATTACAATATTGATATAAATAAAAACCTGTGTAGCCACAGAGGCTTTTATGTTATAATCCATTATGGCTATATTAAATAAGGGATATATATATATATTAATAAATTAGCAATATAAGAGGAAAAGAAACTAATTGTAGAAACGGAACTAAAAATAGGAATCGAAATTAAAAATTATTTCATATTCAAACAAGAATAAAATTAAAAAAAAAAAACTTAAAAATTATCATTGCATTTAGAGAGCGCTAATGCTGATGCTACTACCAAAATACAGATGAGTCTAAGCAAATTGGAAATATCTACATAGTAAAAAGGAATTATATATAATAAAAAATCATAAAATTGTTAAAACGATCAAAACCCATTGCTTGATCAACAAAAATTTAAACAAAACCAACAAGGTCGAAATTGAAATTAAAACTCAATTCGGAATTAAACTTTAAAAATTCGCAAAATTAAAAGAATATTAATAGAATCATTAATAAAATATTAATTATTATAATCATTAATCCTTAATGAATAGAATCATTTAACGAAACAAATCTAAATTAATATAATTAATAAAATGATGTAAACGAAATAGAAACGACACTAATTTCGGAAACGAAACTAAAATTGGAATCGAAAGTAAAAATTATTTCGAATTCAAAACAGTTTAAGAATTAAAATTTTTTAATTTTAAAAAAATCAATCATTATATTAAGTGAGCTCAAATGCAGCTACAACTATGCCTTTTTGCTAAGTTTATTTTGTTATATAATATGCGTGTGTGTCTATATAAGATGATTATGAAAAGACTATCCAAATGTATGAGTTATTAATATTGCCCATACAACAACATGAACAGTGTTTTTCACATTGCAAAAATAAAAAGTTGAATTTAAATAAAATAAATTCAATAATAGATACGGATAATTAATAAGATTTGGATATAAGGTAGAAAATAAGAAGTTATTTTATTTCTATAAGTGTATATTTAATGTCAAATACTAGAAATATATGCAATTGTGAAAATGCTCACCCACCATGTTAATGGCAATGATTAATGCACTTACTAATTTTGAAATGAATTATGACTAAATTATGGAATTTTTATTGACGAATGTTTATTATCCATTTATTTTATTTATGCGTTTCATTAACTTTTTCGTGGTATTGGAAGAAATGTTTTAGGCATACGAAATTAAAATAGGTGGTTATTATATATATATAAATTCAACAAAGAATTTAAAAAAAATATTTTAATCTAAAGATGCAAACTGTCACTGTTTTTAAAATTTTTCTTGTTTTATTCATTATGAGCAAAAAAACATTATAACTATCTACTTACAGCATGTATGATAGCATAGTAATTCAAAAGTGCAATGGAATAAGTAATGAATGAATAATAGTGGCCTGTCATAAAAATTGTTGATTTTTATCATGATTTGATTATATCATACATTTATATTTTTTTAATTACAGTTAGACATAAGAAAGTATTTGCAATCTATGTTCTTGTTTAGAATTGCTTTTACAAACAGTGTTAATCAAAACAAGAATTTTTATATTCGCAATTGCATATGCAATTGAAGGATTTGCTACAAAAATGGTGTAGGGTAAATTCGGGGAAATTGAGAGTTGCAGGCAAGTTGCAAAAACTAAAATTGAATTTCAATAAAATTCAATAATAAATACGGATAAGTAATCAGTTTGGAATATAAGGTGGAGAATACGGAGGTAAGAAAAAAACCCATGGTTCATTTGGTGAAAACAGAACACGAGAACTAAAATGTCCAATCTTGGTTCTCGCTTTTCTTAAGGGATGGAGCTATCTGTCTCGTTGGAATTTAGAATTTTCTCACAATTTTTATGGTTTTCTGTAAATTTGAATAATTAGACCTACCTCCTTTTTGAAGCAAACCCTACAATAGTTTCCCCATTTAAATTTTATAACCTTGCAAATAAGAAAATTTTGGTTCATTTGGTGCAAAAAAGAACACGAGAGCTAAGATGTCTAATCTTGGTTTTCTCGTTTCTCAAGGTATGGAGCTGTTTGTCTCATTGGAATTATAAATTTTCAGACATTTATTAATGGCTTTTTGTAAGCAAATAATTGGGGCTACCTCTTTTTTGCAGCAAACCCTACAATAGTTTCTCCATTCAAGTACCTTGCAAATAAAAAAAGAAGCCTCCATTGCAACGAGTTATCCTACACCTTTGTTTTTTCATCCAAATTTAATTATCCATTGCTTTAATTAATTATTTACAATAACATTACATAATCGCAACAGAATTCAACACACGTTACCCATTAACAAGGCACATAAACGATTATTAAACCCTGCACCAGGATTCCAAACTTCTCTGGTGGACAGCTTGTTTCGTTCTTCGACAAGAAAAGAAAACAAAAGCAAAACACCTGTTCTCAGCAGACGACAAAAAAGGGAGCCATAACAAGATCTAAAGGCTGCACAGCCCCAACGAACGGCCCTGATTACATGACAAACAAGCATTAAGGTTGTCCTAGTCGTCTGCAATTTCAGACTTAATGGCTGCGAGAGAGTATTCTATAATGAGGTAACCCCAAACGAATGACGCCCGAGAAATCCGAAGATGCCCCCTCCCTTCCTCCTCGTAAGGTGATTACTTCTGTGTGAGAAGAGTTGAGTTGCTCCCTGTACTCACTAGAAGTAAATTAAATGTAAGGTTCAGTTGCTGCTGTTGTTTTTTTTACCCCTTGTCGGGCCGTTAAATCTGTGAATTTGAACGAAATAATCGGATCGCATTTATACGCTGATTTGGAAACATTAACTCTTTTTAGTTTTATAAAATCGTATTCCTTCAATCTAAATAAGTGATAGAGTTTTAGTTAAGACTAATAAATCTAGTATTTTTAATTTTAAAAGCAGAAAAATATTTAAAATCGTATAAATTTTCCGTCGATTAGGTATTTGGAGATGGAGTTTTTCCCTTCTGAGATAAGGTTAATAAATTCATGTAAATGTTGAATCATTAATTTAATACAAAGTGAAAATACATTTAGTGAAGACAGGTGGAAAAAACAACTTCATGTGAAAATATGTTTCTTGCATTTATTTAAATAAAAGCGCGATGTTGAAATTTTTCACCGGTTAGTTATATGAAGGCGTTCTTTTTTTCTGTCAATATTAGCTGGATAAATT
>JAPMOQ010016052.1:362930-397251 GCA_026543055.1 Argiope trifasciata | reverse complement strand
ACCAGCTGGTTCGCCATGAGTAATGCGTTCTAAAATTTTCAATTAAATCACATATTCATTAGCCTAGAAGTAATTCCGGGCATTGATTGGCCTGAAAGCAATATTTTCTTTAAGATGATGGACGAAAAGTTCTAAAAGAACACATTTTCCTAATAGTATTCCTTAATTTTATAAATCAATCAGTTTTAACTATCGGTTATGCTTCCAAAATATTAAAAATGTTTTTTTCGATGATGTTGCCAAAATATGAAATATGTTTTTTTTTCAAAGAAAGCGAGAAAGGAAAAAAAGTATTGAATTAATGATACAGATATTGCAAACGATTACATAAATATGCCATTAAGTCCGGATTTCAATGCATATCCTGTCTAAATTCAATCAGGTTTACTGTAAATAAAGATAATTTATGGAATTAATGATATAAATATTGCAAACGATTGTAGAATCCTTTGCTTTGCATTTATTTTTTAAAGAAAATATCACATTTTATATTTCTTTTATTTTATCCAGTCACGTGCTGAAAGTTGTATTGCTTTAGATTTATTTGCGATGATATTTTTTTTATTGGAACTTCCGGCATTCTTTTATTTTATCTAGTCACGTGCTAAAAAAACATGGTTAAAATATTTCTTTAAAAATTCGTTAAAAATAGAAGCTTACGTTATAAATTAAAACACTGATACTATTATAAAGCTAATTTTTTAATCTTTAAATTGATGTTAAAATCATGTTTGTCCGATAATAATTTCGGAAGTTATAGCGGAAAAACGTCGAAATTTCGCTTAAATTTTAATTAATTCAAATTCTGATTAAAAATTCGAAAAAAGGGCTCCGAGGTGCACATTCCGAACCTCCAAGGTATACATGTACCAAATTTGGTTGCTGTAGGTCCAACGGTCTTTCCTGTAGAGCGCCAACACACACACACACATTGAGCTTTATTATAAGTATATAGATTAACGGTACTAAAATATTACTATATAATAATATATTTCATCTCAAAATGCAGACTTAATAATGCATCTTTACTGTTGTATGAATTTAAAAACGCAGCTTAAACAACTAAAAAATGAACAAGTAATGTATAAAGAATTTATAATTCCTTTCTTAATTATTTTCTTATATTATTTATATAAAATTTATATTATCTTATAATATTTATATACAATTTATATTATCTTATTTATAATTAGACATCACCTTAGTTATCTCAGACAAACTTGTCGACCAAATAGAAATGACTAGAAATATTTAATTAATCAATATTTTTAAAAAAACTTTTTATGAAACTATCAAGGAATGAATAATTATTTGAAAAAGCTATATTTACATCAAGTGTCATCCATTACAAGTTTTCAAAAAATGTATTTGAACTTGAGCTGACATATAGAAAAATATTTTATTAACGACTGAAAATTTGAAAAGATATTTATTGAGAGTGTGAACTAATAGTAGGAATTGAAAAAAAGAAAAGGTTTTAGTAACATTCCCTTTATGGCTATTTTTATATTCTCGTATGCGTATCATATAGAAAGTATTGTAACGTCGAAAGATCTGAACAGGAAATTTTGACAAATCTCCGAATTTCAAACCTTCCTGAATTCGAAAATTACATTTTTTTGAAAAAGTGTCTGATAAAAATAACTCAAAAACGCTTTGAATTAGACGATTGAAATTTTGCTTGACTGTCTTTACACCACATTTGTAGATTTCTACCAGACGTAGAGCAAAATTTATGTATAGGATGTCTGTCCGTCCAGCTGTTCGATTAAACAGCAACGCGAAAACTATTCAACGAAGGGAACCATTTAGGTAAAATTTGTTGCATTGATTCAATATCTATATTGTGCACACTTGTTAAGTTTTAAGAGAAATACTCTACAGATAGGTTGTAAATCTTTCAGTAGTAAGTAAACTCAATAATTAATTGATAAGCCTTAATTAAATATTGATTAAATTTATGTTTCGTAACTCTTGTAAGCCGGTGCAATATAAAATGATTTCTTGCAAGACAAATTTATTAGAGACTATGCGAGAAAATTTTGGGGTGACTGGTCATGCTAAATAATATTATTTTGCCCCTTAGGATCCCTTAAATTGGATAGTTTCTAAAACTTGTGCCAAACAACTAAACGCAAGAGCAAAATTGTTTAAATCAATTATGTTACGTTATATAAGAATTCATTCTATTTATAAATAAAATCCACCCAAAATAACAATAACAAAAAAATGTCTACGCTTCACTTTAAAATTCGGGTTTTGAAATGCATTGAATTACCGTTAGGAGAATAAGTGCGAAATTCAGTTTAAATCCATGATGTTACTTTTTATAAGAATTCATTCTACTTGTAAATAAAATTCATCCAAAACAACAATAACAAAAAAAATTTTACACTTCACATTAAAATTCGCATTGAGTTACGCATTGAAACGCATTGAGTTACCATTAGGAGAATAAGTATACCGAATTTCATATCTATAATTGCGATAGATTTGTGTGGACATCATTGACAGACGAACAGTACTCAAAAACTTCCTTACCTGGACTATATGTTATCTTTAATGCATGATATCCTTTTATAGAATATGGCCTGTTACTTTATAAAATAATTTTATTTTCTATAAAATAACTCATGTCATGAGAGGTCGTGGTGGCCTGATGGTAAGATCTCGGCTTCGGAATCGGAGGGTTGCAGGTTCGAGGCCCGATTCCACCGAAGAATCGCCATGTAAGAAGGTCGGGTGCGCGTTAAATCCGATGGAGTAAAACGTCCCCCACTGGTGTGGTGTTGAAGTTTGAAGAGGGTGCGACAGCTCAGGTGTAGACATCGTAACACTAACACGTAGACATCGTCTCTGACCGCAGCTCAAAAATTACGAGATCCGTCCCAAAATAGCACTAGTGTCCCTTCAAATCGGGGCGGTGAAATAACTAGACAAAACTGATATGGTAAATTATTTCTTGATATAACTAAGAATTCTTTATTGCATATATTAACGGGTAATATGTGCATCTTCGAATATATATATTTAGCATATTGAAAAGCTTTTTTATAAATCTTTTGGGCTTTTATAAAATAGTTCTTTCATATCTTGACATTTTTGTGGGAAATATGAAAATTGTATTGAAAGCAAAATCCGTTAAGCCATGAAACAGAAGGGCCACTGAAAGCCTTAAGTAGTTGCAAATTGAAGAACGGATATTGTATATATTAGCGGATAATATGTGCATCTAAGAATGTAATTTGGCATATCTTAAAGCTTTTTTATAAATTGTTGGTGCATTTATAAAATAGTTCTTTCATATCTTGACTTTTTTGGGGGAAACATCAAAATCGTATAGAAAAGAAAAGCTGTTAAGCCGTGAAACAGAAAGCCTCAAATAATTGCAAAGTGAAGGCCGAGTATTGTATATATTAGCGGATAATATGTGCATCTAAGAGTATAGCATATTTCAAAGCTTTTTTAATAAATTATTTGTGCATTTATAAAATAGTTCTTTCATATCTTAACAATTTTGTGGGAAACATCAAAATTGCATAGAAAGGGAAAACCGTTAAGCCGCGAAACAGAAAGCCTCAAATAACTGCAAATTGAAGAACGGGTATTTTATATATTAGTGGATAATATGTGCATCTAAGAATATAATCTAGCATATTTCAAAGCTTTTTTACAAATTATTTATGCATTTATAAAATAGTTCTTTCATATCTTGACATTTTTGTGGGAAATATGAAAATTGTATTGAAAGCAAAATCCGTTAAGCCGTGAAACAGAAGGACCACTGAAAGCCTTAAGTAGTTGCAAATTGAAGAACAGATATTGTATATATTAGCAAATAATATGTGCATCGGAGAATCTATATATTTATTATATTTCAAGCTTTTTTTAAAAATTATTTTTGCCTTCATAAAATAGTTCTTTCATATCTTGACATTTCTGTGGGAAACATCAAAATTGTATAGAAAGGAAAAGCCGTTAAGCCGTGAAACAGAAAGCCTCAAATAATTGCAAAGTGAGGACCGGGAACTCCAGCTCTCTCTTGGGCCTTGCAAGGAAACTATAAATAGCATTTATCCGTTGCTATGGCCACGAGTTCAAAAATTTTAAAACAGAGGATGTTTGTTTTACGATAGTTTTGTTCGAGATGGAGTCTTCCCGGGCCCTGAAGCTTTTGTATTCGGCTCTTTTTCTCTTTCGTGTGTAAAGGAGAAAAACGAGATTAAAGACATATTTCTCCGAGCTCTATTTTATTCAGTCCGGAAACAGTTCTGGAAAGATGGATGTATTATTGTGTTGCGATTCAGTTCCATGTTTGAAAAATAAAAAAGTTTAAATTTCTTAATTTAAACAAAATTATGGAACATATGAATTAAAATGCGTTGATTTGAAATTGTTCTAGTGATTTCTTTAAATGAATTTAAATTAAGAGGGGATAATCCATTTACTGCTTACAAAATGAAAGGATAAGGATAAAAGAGAATGAATTAAGGCAACACATTCTGATGAAAAATCATGAAAATACTGAATTTTTTTTATTGAACATTTGATAAAACCGTCTTTTCTAAATATATATATATAATACAGTTAAGAATAAATAAATATACATTTTGTAGAAGTTTCAGGCCGTTTTATGAATTTCATATCAAGTTATTGCAATTTGAAATCTTTAAATTCGTTTTTCACCTTGATGCAATTTTGTTTACGTGCTGTTCTTCGAAAGCCTAAGGCTTTTTTTAAAAATTAATGTAGAGATGTGAAATTTTTTGCGAATGTTCTTAAATACAAGTTTTATGAAACTTAGCATAAAATTTTCTCTAAGATGCATAGTTTTTTTTTTGTGTGTTCAAACTTAAAATATGTGTATTTTTCAGATTTTTTCTGTTTGACAATGAAAATATTTATAATTAAATAATTATTAACAGGAGGATAAATTCCATAGTAACTTTTATGTAATATATAATTAACTACCTGAAAAAAAATTGCGAAAAAATTTTAATATTTAAAAAAGTTTTAAATTTTAAAAAAACTTCATTTTTTTTTTAAATTAAAATTTTTAAAAACTGTTGAAATAATTCAATTTTTTTTGTGGGCAGTTATAGAATGCTATTTAAGATGAGATACACTTAAAATCTAATTTCAAATACTGAAATTAAAAAAAAAAGATTTAGATGGTACCGTGTCGCCTTAAATAAAGGTGGAAAAATAAAGTGCGATTTATAGTTTTATAAAAGATCTTTGAGTGAATACACACTGACAATTAATTTTATTTAAAATATTATATTGTTATGCATTATAAATCTATACTCATAAAATGTTAAAACACGTGGCAAATAAATCTCATTGATTTTTATAGTCGAAATGGCAAACATTTCAGATTTCTCAGTTGGTCGTTTCAACAGCTGCTATTTATTTAACACTTCAAATAAGTGACTTATGGAAAGCCAAAATATAATTAAAAATGCTCAGGAGAGGGCTCACCTGGTGATCAATAGCTGAAAATAAATATAATAGAAACATGCTTCAGAATAGAAAGTTGATTCAAGCCCTAGATTAGATTTCGTCACCATCAGAAGGGTAATCACTATTACTTGCTAATGGTGATTGATATTTGTGTCTTTCAATGCTATTATCTCACTAAATTAGTTTCAACATCATCTTAAAACTAAAAAGAAAAACCTTTTTAATGACATTAATTTAACTTGCTTACGCATTTTTTACTTTTAATATTTTTTAAGTAATATGCGTACAGTCTGCAACAATGTTTTTAATGTACATAAAAATATTCAATCGCATGCTTTTGCCAAAGTTAAAATAAAATTAAAAAACCTCCTTTGGACATTTACACTGAAATAGGATTTCCATATCCACTTTTACATTGCAGTATACAATTTTTGGTTTGCAAGCATTATCGTTATAATATTTAGTCAATTAACATAATTAAAGTTATAAATTTTGGTCATTGAAATAAAGGTCATTGATATGGTAATTTCGGTCATTGATATGTATGTAAACAGCCTGATGAAACAGAGATGGTAGCTTGTTTGTATTTGCACAATGTTATAGTCAGCCGTCCGTATTAACGTATTCCAATCCTATACAATTTTTTTTGGGATGATGTGGGAAAAAAATCACTAAAACTGCTAGAGAACAGAATTTATTTATTGCAATCTTTGATCAACCACTTTATTTTCAACATAAAAGATGATTATAAGATTTGAAAGGTTCGTATTTGACACACAGAAAGGAAAGATTCTATTTTTAAACAACGTTTTGGTCTCATTTTGATGTTTAAATAAATTTAAATTTTTAGTATATTATTAGTAACCTCCACAAATCAGCTCATCCGCTAAAAATAATAATTGTAGTTAATTTAAATTAAATTTCACATGCATTATTTAATGTTCTTGATTTTCTTAATTAATATTTCCAAACATCAAATTTGTGCAGAAATCGAAGCCGTTTTAATATCATTGCATCCGTTAATGTATTCAGGAATTTTCTTAATACAATCAAATTCCATGATGTCATAATATCATTAGATTTTGAATAATATACTTCAAATTACATGTTATCTGTTGCATACAGTATATTTTTACTTTCAGATTCTTCATATAAATTACCAGATGGTGAATAGAAACTTTGATCTTTTAATTTATTCTAAAAGAAAAAAATCGTGCTATAAAATATTTAATAAAACAATGAGAACTTTCAAAATTTTATTAAAACGCTGAAATGTAGTCTTAAAATGTGAGCAAAAATAATTTTAAATAATTTGAAAACTCACGAAAAAAATTGCATTAAAAAGACACTTTTTGTATTTTAAAAAGACATGAAAATTATTTTTGTGTTTTAATATGTTTGGAAATTACTATAGAAAAGAACCAAAACTCGCATAGTTATTAAGGCAACACAATCCTAGAAAAATCATTAAAAAAATAGAAAATTATCACTAGCTCATTTGATAAATTGTGTCTTTCTGAATGTGCTTTCAAAATTTTAGAGCCATTGCTTTTGTTTTTAATTAAGTTTTTGAAGAGTTTTCGATGGGAAGGAGAGTAAACAATGTTGCCACTCCCACTTTTGAGATTTAAATATCTGCAAAAAAAGCTCATTTGGCAAAAATGTTTCTAATTTTTTTAACATTATATCAAATAAAATATTATAGTGATGCATTCAGTGCATGACTGAAATTTCCAATGAGACTTTCCACGAAAGCATTTGGAGTAAATGATCAAAATTTAAACTGCATCAATAAAGCAGAACAGCAGAAATATACATTTGATACGAGTATTAATATTTTTAAAGGTGTTATGATAAATATTTGTGATTATTTTTTGATTTTCCGTTAATTTTTCTTATATTTTCAATATACAAATACATTTTGTTTCAATTAATGTTTGCCTTTTTTTAACTTTAAGCAATTTAGAATAATTTGAATTATAATTTGTAAAAGTTACAGACAAATTAACAGGATTTATGTGATGAAAAAAACCTTAAATACATTTTCCTCCATGTTTCGTTTTTGGTTATATGCTACATTTCAAAAGCGTAAGCTTTTCTTTAAAATAGGAGCAAAATTGAGAATATTTTTTGTGAATGTTCAGAAATATATGTTTCTAAAACTTAGTAAAGAATTAGCTTTACAGCTTCATTAAGGTGTATAGTAATTTTTTTCAATGTCTTAAGTCGAAATTTCTGCATTTTTCAGATTTTTTTCTTTTTTACAATAACAAAAATTTCAAAAAATGTAGTATTTTTGATTGAAGCAAATCCATTCCAAGTTTTATGTAGCATACTATAATAACTACATGAAAAAAAACTTGTAAAAAAATTTTCATATTTAAAAAATCCTTAGTTTTTAAAAAAAGCTAAAAATATTTCAAAAAACTTATATTTTTGAAAACTGTTAATTTTTTTCAAAAAAAACAGAAGTGTTAAAGAGTAGCATTTTACATAAAACAATAGTAAAATATAATTTTAAGCATTAAAATTTTAAAAAATAACTTTTGATGTTTTTTTGTAAAAATCTTCAGTTATGTAAAAAATGCGTCGATATCCATATTCCCATTCACTAAAGTATATCTTAGCCACATTTAATAATTCTCTTTGAATAGGTCTGCACTCTAGCTTACAACGTTCCACACACATTAATCTTCATTATTAGTAGAGCTTTTGCATTTAAGCTGTTTTGTTGTATCAGGCAAATTTTCACAAAATTCATTTGTTATAAACATTCATTATTTTACATTATTAACCCTATTGTGCTTGCCTTATAATGTCATAAAAGCCTATGTGAATTTTCATACATTCATTGCTATAAACATAATAATGTGGTTTATAAAAGAATATATTTCATGTCCCTTATAAAAATTTTGAACACAAATATAAATTATTATATAAATTAAAGTCACTTATAAGCGTTGTTTATGCTATTGTTTTGCATATAAAGTTTCATATCACAATTTAAGCTCGTCTTCTGTAGCACTTCAAAAGATTGCTATTCATAACTTTACAAGAACTTTGTCGCTTAAAATGGGTTATAAATTTTTGTCTTACATTTCTGCTGATATTATAGATGTATTTTTTTTACTGATTTATTGATTAATTTTTAGAATCTATTCAGGCCATTTTTAATTTCCTCTATTTTATTTGTATTAGTACAATTTTAATAAATAGAAGTCGTAAAAGATACTGTTAATTGTACTGTTAATAATACTGATAATTTTAGGAAATGTTTTAATACAATGTTTGATTACTTAGAAATGATATTTTCAATATTTAATTCTGCAATGCCTGTTCTATCTCTTTTATATAAGGTAGTTTTATATTTTTTGAGAAATACTTATAGCTTTTCAAATCAAAACTTATAACCGATATAAAATATACGATCGAAACATTTTTCTCTAGAACTTAAACTAATTTAACATATCATAAATTAAATTTTCATGTTGCGTAAAAATGATTTCTAGATTTTATGAGAGTTTTACTTGATCTCTACGTTTTACGTTTAAAGATTATAAGAGATTTTGATACAATGCATTATAAAATGCAAATAAAATTGGCCCTTTATTACTACAGAATGCCCATATTTTTTATGCAGTATTTATTTAAAAATTATTGAATCTTTTATTTGGAGCAGTTGTTCAGAAATACAGAGTGTGCAAAAAGCCCATAAAAACTTTAAAAATTCATAAAATCTGAGAAAGAAAGGTTTGGATCGATAGGATCGATATACTCGGTAATATAAATTTCCTCAGATCCAAAAGTCTGCTGGTATCAAATATGGAGACCTAAGAGGCCATAGAAACTTTCATATACTGCTAATGATTTTCACTTTTCCTTTATCAGAATTCCCTCACTGGAATAACAGTGTGACTTATTGCTCCATCATGAATAAACGTAACCATAGACAGTACATATTGCAATTTATTTTTGCAGTAGCGTTGGATAACTCTAAGCATTTCCTGTAGCCTTTTTCCACCCATCTACTGGTTAACCGGCTATCCACACACATATTTCGAATAAGGCCGTTCGTACCTGTTACGGCTGTTTTTTTAATTTCTTTTTATCTTAAAAAATTTCTAAGACTTATCAATGCTAAACCTGTAAACCGTTTATTATTTTGGTTATTTTTTCTGGTTTTTATGAATTTTTAAAGATTTTTAAAGGGGAAAAAAACAGACTTTTCTAAATGTTGGTGAATATTAAAAATGAATCATATGAGAACATAATGTTTTTCTGTTGTTTGATATTCGTGTCTTGAAAGTATAATATTCTAGCATTAGAATTAATTTCTTTTTAAATTATCATACTAGACAAAGCAATTAAAAAAAGTTCTGGTTTTGATTCCACCTTGAAGTCTTTAGAAATAATATTTCAGTTTAATCATGCTACAAATTTCTGCACAGAGGACTGAAATTTTATTTCTTGCATTTTATTTCTTTCATTTTGATTATCCGAAATCTTAAGAAATAGTATTTCAGTTTAATCATTCTACAAATTTCTGCACAGAGGACTGAAATTTTATTTCTTGCATTTTACTTCCTTCATTTTGATTATCACAATATCTGCAAAATACTACAGCTGTTGGGAACACAGCTGACAAGAAAAACGGAGCATTAAAAAGAATTCTTAGAAACGAAAGAAAGAAAAAAAATAAAGCAAACTAAAAATGATTCACCAAGAATACGTTTTCAAATTCAGAGAACATCCACCATCCGTGTTCCTACTGCAACAAAAGAAGTCTATATACCGAGACCTAACAACGAACAAAAACCTTGCTCGGAGCTTTGACAAACAAGACCCAATCTTTTTATTCCTTTGTCTCAGACCATGGGGGAAAGTTTCCGCGGATAGCATCGTGAGGGGTGAATTTCTGCGCAAAAAAAGGAAAGGGGAAATAAAATGAAGGCTGAAGAAGTTGAACTTCATAAAAAAATGAAATGTTCGTGTCACGACAGAGAAAAATGGGGATATCTTTAAAAAGAGAATTCATAGCAGGTAGATATTTCTTTAACCATGTAGGAATTTTTTTTCTATTAATATTTCTTGTAGAAGAAAATAACTATTTTATCTCTCATTCTTTTGATGAAATTTGGTTCTCTTTTTTTATTAACGTGGGTTGATTTTTTTGGGACATAAACTAAACAATCATCTTTGTGAGATCCTGCTGAAAATCTCGTGACTTCCTGTTGCCTATCGAAATATCAATCTTTTTATAGGAACCAAAATAGGAAAATTGTTTCTTCCTAAATGAAAAGTATGACTCAGAAAATTAATAATGTTGCACTAATAAATATTAAAACTAGATCAGTGGGAGATATCAGACTCTTTTGGAAGCAGAATATATTTTTATGTTTTGTGTTGCGTGTATATATTTATTAACATTCATGTGGGAACGTGTTTCGGTACGAAGCTTTTGAAGCCTCCCTTACTCTCTCTCTCTCTTTATATATATAAAGGCATATTCATAAGCAGAAGTGGTTATTTAACTATAAATGTATCTGATATCGAAAATGTATGGTAAATATAAGAAAGGAATATGGTTTGCTAAACAAGTTTCCCATTTTTTTCCACATTTTATTTCATCTTATCCATCTTATTCTACTTCATCCTAAGACTCCAGATGCTATCTTTAAATATAACGCTATCAATATTCGATAAACCAAAACTGTTGATAGTTTCGAATAAATCATACAAAGTCGGAAGGACTCGAATATTAATATCACAATATGGCGAAATAATGCAGATGTGAAAATTGATTTCTCTCAGTCAAATGACATTTGAGTAATTGGTAATGAAGTCAATGACACTGGTGATACTGTCTCGCAATAACGTAATTCATTACTATGGCAACCTATCTAGAGATATACAATGCTTAAACTTCTCTTAATTTTTCCTGTCCGATAGTATTAGTTTTTTTTTCTTTTGTAAATAAACTGGTAACGTTGCATTTATTCAATCGATAGTTTCTAGTACAGGATACATATAAACAGAATAGCCTGCAAAATAAATTATAGCCCCTTTCCCCTACTCATTCTGATAATGTAACGATACATTGCAATTACATGATAAGACAGAGCAGACTAATAATCTAATATATAATTAAAGATTTGATGTCTTAAATACATAAAATAAATGACAGAGGTAATTGCAATGACTTGAACCTTCTTCTTGCATACAGCCGACCACCTCGCCACTACTAAACGTAGCAGTATCGACAGATTTGTTGCGGTCGACTGCTAAATAAGTTATGCCCAACCTTGCATTGACCAAACAGTCAAACTAAAATTCCTTTTAGGGTAGTAAATAGCTGTCTTTCTCCCCATCTGCACTCTCTCAAACAGTTGGAATGAGACTATCAATCTTTAACATCATATTTTTCAGGTTTTTGGGATTACCTGGTACCATCAGTACTGTACTTAAATCATTATTGACAATCTTCAGGTTCTTCCTTAACTCTGAGATCTCTATAATGACTTGAACCTGTCTGGTGAATGAAGAGCGTAGCGTTGAATGAATTAGCTATTTTATTTACAGCCTTATGAACTTAAAAAAAACTCGTTCTCAGCTGAAATATTAATATTTGCCGCGCAGTTAAAATTTTAAACGAGAAAAATGTGTCGAATACTTTAGGAAATTCAGCTTCACAGGAACAGTTATCTGGTAACTACTCGGAATTCACCGAATTTCATTCTGGTGGAACTTTACTTAGGAGCCCGTATCTTTGATGCTTCTCCCTTCTCCTCAGAAGGACTCTCTTGCCACAGCGCAACTCACCCTATCTCCAGCGCGTTTCTTCACTTTCCTAAAAATGTCGATTTTATTTTTCCTCAAAACTACTCCAACACATTGGTGTATTTTAGCTTCCTGTTACTCAACAGCCTCTCAGGAAAAAAAACTAAATGGTCGCTAGTCCACCTTGGGAAAGTCCACTGTTAATACACCCTCGTAGCTGACCCTATATAAAGGAATTTAAAGATTTAAGAGTTACTGGTTGCTTGATGGAGCACCCGCCTTGTTAAGCAAGGCTAACTCCAGACCTCGTGACATAAAAACATAGCTTCGATCAATGCCCTTAAAAATACTGTAAAGATTTAAGAGGGTGGCGCTTTTTCCTTTTGAAGCTACGATTTCGTTCCTTGCATTGATTAAAACATATATAATCTGGTCTTCGGCAGAATGACTGGAATTTGGGGGTAATGGTCCCCCATCTGGCAGTCAGGAGGCACTTAACTATACTGCTACTTTCAGTGGTGGCCGACTGTATGCAAGAAGAAGAAGGAGGCACTTAACACTGTGAGGGTGCTACCTAGTTAAGACGCAACTGGCCTGAAAAGCCAATTATCGAAGGTGAAAAGCAAGGAAAGTTATAATGGTCATTTTTGTTTTTATGGAAAGAGAGCTGATTCTTTACAGACTATAGTTGCTGTAGTGCACAACCACAAACATAGGAAATGCAGTGTGAGCAAATTTTATTCTTAAAATAGAGGTCCTCAGTGGCTCTAGTGGTAAGGTTCAGACTTTGGAGTTGGACGGTTTCAGGTTGGAGATCCAATCCTACAGAAGGACCAACATAAAAGTGAATTTATGTCATCTTCAATCTGCCCGGGATGCCCCTCCTTCGGTTGGTATGGTGTGGAAGTTTGGAAAGGGTGATGGTAGTTTATTTGTCGTCATAGTCATCTAACCGTAGTTCAAAATTGCGAGGTCTATCCCAGGAATTGGTTTTAAAAACGGGACATTAATATAACTGAACCACAGAAATAGAAGGCAAAATATACTTCTGGAGTAGCTTCTCTACTCCCTTATCATATAAAAATGAATTTCTGTTTGTTCGTATCTTATACGTGACTATCGTTTAACCGATTGCGATGAAACTTATTGCTTGGTTACGGGATGGTTATAGGCATAATACAATTATCTAAAATAAAATAAAAAAATTTGAATCACAACCTTATCTATTTACCAAGGATAATTTCCAAACATCTCGCCGAGCAGACACAATAGATTTAGTCTAAATGCTAAATACAAGTTAAAGGTTAATAAGGTTAAAGACATGTAAGTCGTCCTCAGTGGTGACAATTTTATTACAGATCAAGAAAGAAAATTTGGGGAGACCAATCCTGGGGAGGTTTAAATGTTTAATTACATTTTAACGTTTTTCACAGTAACTTCTGAAAATATTATAATTCAAATAATTTTGCACTATCTTAATTCTCAAAAAGTAATCTTTTCTAAAATTTTAATGATTTTATAGTACAAATATAT
Organism: Argiope trifasciata; assembly: GCA_026543055.1. Taxonomy (NCBI): domain Eukaryota; kingdom Metazoa; phylum Arthropoda; class Arachnida; order Araneae; family Araneidae; genus Argiope; species Argiope trifasciata. The sequence continues at coordinate 383,478 of JAPMOQ010016052.1, read as the reverse complement.
TTTCTATGCTTAATCGGTTTTAAAAGAAAATATTTTAATTACATTTTCTAACATTAAACATAATGATTTTGAACGAATATTAAACTAATAACGGGATATTATAAATATTTTCTTTTCAATCAGATATACAATAAATATTTTCTTTTCAATCAGATATACAATAAATAGTTTCTTTTCAATCAGATATACAATAAATAGTTTCTTTTCAATCAGATATACAATAAATAGTTTCTTTTCAATCAGATATACAATAATAGTTTCTATATAAGGCATGTTCACGAGTCGGATAGCAAAGAAATTTATTTGCTTTTGCTATAGACCTAGAAACAAAAAAATATTGTCAACACTAAAACACTTCAATAAGAATTTTAATTTTTTTTAATGTTATACTTCTTATCCATATATTATTTAATTTCAGTTAATGTATTCATTACCGACAATAAAATAAATATCACTCATCCTATTATTAATTAAACAAGAAAGCTATTTTAAATTTCAAATGATATTTCGAAAATTATTTCTTCTGTGGTATTAAAGCATCGGGTGCCAGATAGTATAAAATAAAAATAATTTGCATAATCCTACAACTGGAGAAAAAATTCGCAACCGACTTTACCTCCAAAATCAGAGGAAAATATTTTGCTACTGCAATGTCTATAACATCTTATAGGAACAGGAAAAAAAATTAGTATGCAAGTTTTCTATCATTCCCCAAATAGGAAAAAATTTTAAGTAGAAAACATCTACAGCCCATAAGCAGGAGAAAAAAAAAGAATATTACAGCATCAATAACAATCTACATTCAGAAAAGATTGTGTCAGCAGTAGAACTCACATAAGCAAATGGAAAATTCTACCACTACAGGATCTATACCATCTTGCATGCAGATAAACTTCCGATAAAACGCCGAGTATGCAAAAATAAATATTTTAAGACTCCAAAACACATAAACATATAAAAGCACATAAAAACGAAAAAAGGTATGACACACTTACATATGCCCTCCGAAATCAGAGAGTAGCTGATTTACGACTGCGCAAAAGCCTTCGACCACTTAATTGATGAGGACATGCGAGGAGGTTCATTTCAGAAATTGTTTTCAACATAATTGCTAAATAATATGTATATTTTTTAACTTTCATTTTCCTAACTGGTAAACAAAGTTTTGGATCCCGATCGATTTTGAGATGAAATAAAATGGATGAATATGGACACATGTATAATATGATATACTAGTGATTGTTTCAAACTAGGTAATGGCTGGAATTAACACTAAAACAATATTCGTTAGAATTCAGAGAATGAATCATTTGGAAATCGAAGTGTAACTTCAATTGGCGATAAATCACCAAATGAGACAAACTTCTGTATTATTTTCTAATAACCCTAGAAGCGAACAATGAGGCATCTAAAGCGATAAATCGCCAATTTGTTGCCTACATATTTTGAGGCTTCAAAAACCTCAAACAAAAATAACATCTCGTTCTTTCATGATAAAGTATTGACTTTTTTATAGTTTTTTACTTTCGATTTCTTTGTGTATCAATATGTAATATTCAAATTAATATCCAAATCAATAAATAATATTCAAAGCAACATCATATTCTCAAATGTTAATAATTATAACACTAAAACATTGAGCAGTTTTTAAAAAAAAATAACATTTAGGGCAAATACAACTAAATAAACTTTTCATAAATTTCCCTTAACACGTACCATTCTGTATTATAGTATCATGATATAATCCAGTAATGTATTTTCAGTATAGCTTAATGTATTTTGACAACTTAATTGATATATTGTATATAGTCTCTATTTATATTCTAGAACAGCTGTGAATATTTTAAATGGAAAACCGTCAGACATCACATGAAATAGTTAAGAAATATTTGAGTAACGAACTTGTACAGAATTAGTTCTTCTCAAAGATGAGTTAAGAAAGTTTAGCAAGTGTCTGTTTTATTTAGTGGAGAGGAATTGTCACAAACTGTTAAAATTGCTTGTCTGTCAGGTGAGCGTTTCCAGACGCCCAAGGGAGTGTTAATTAGATTTTAGAACATTCCACTTCGTGCTAATAAGTTGTGGTTAGAGGCAGAAATTTCTGAAAACTCATTTGCTTTCCTAAAGCTAATTATTTTTTCTGTCAAATCGTAATTGGCAGGAACAATTCAATTCTCCGTTTGAAACAATAAACGGACTTCCAGAAATTAAGTTTTGAATAATTGGAATGGCTAATAATCAAGCTTTTCTGAATGAAAGAGATTCCCAATTATTCTTGGATGCGAAATATCCTAAGAGAGATTTTTTTTTTTTGATAAAACTCATTTATAGAAACATGGAAACGAATAAATAGTAGCAAACAAATTATTCTGTGATAAATTACGGGAAGGGCCGAAATTTCCCTCCATTTTCCTATTTATGATATTTTAGGAAAATTTTAACAAATCAAATTATTAATCATTTCCTTTTTTCTTTTTAATGTAATAGAAAATGGGAGAATTCTATTAATACATATTTATTGGGTTAATCAAACAAATAGAATTGATTAATTGGTATAAACTGGTAAAATAATTCTGACTCATCATTATCATTTTAATCTATTTATACATGAATTTGTTGAAATTATTTGAAAAAAATTTTAATGCAATAAAAATTGGCTATTTTTTATCAAAATTATTTACTACTTTTTCAAAATTAGAATTGTTTCACATTCCTTAAACATAAATTTTATTTAAATTTTGTCACATTGATAATTTTTTTTTGAAGATGAAAAATTAAATTACTGGAAACCCATTTTCTTATAAAAATAAGTGCATAAGTACTTTGCCAATCAATTGTTAAATCATCATTTGAGAAAAAAAAAAAATTGAAATTTTGTTATTAAAAACATTTGAGTTTTATACTTCTACTTTACTTTTGTTTGAATTATCATGTTCCCCTAAAGACAGGTTTCCTAGAGGGTCATGAAAATCGAAATTTTAAATCTAACTTTAATTTCGGTGCTACAAATACGTACTATATTTTAATTGTCTATAACATTTAATTTTATCGATTATTGTGTTCGCACTTCGGACAGTCTCCACAGTCCCAAATCTGTGTTCATAAATAAATTAACTGGTGATTGTTTAAAATCTAATATAAATTGATTAAAATATAATATTTAATTTCCCAAAATTTTAACTCTTATGTCTTTGAGTATTTCCATGCAATTTATATTCCTATCATAATAGCCATCTTAAATGTTTCTCTCGTGCTCTCCAATAAAGTTCTCATCCTTCCCCTCTCGCATAAAAACTAGGACCTTCAAAAATATCTCAAATGTATTGCAAAGGATCAGCGAATATTATTTATAAAATATTGATTTTTTGACAAGCATTTAACATTTTTATTCTATCAGTCATATGGATATACAGGCATAGGACAAAATAAAAAGAATACCCATTCAAAATGAGCCGTATTCCGACCGTTTAATAAAAGACTTCCTGATATCGCAACGGTGGCGGAAAAAAGGGAAGGTATCAGTCAAGCATTTAATAATGTGAGAGTTACATGATAAGATTATGTACCTAGCAAAGCGTGGTTATGTCCGACGTGAAAAAGGGAATGATAATTGGAGCTCTCCCTTCTGGAGCGTCCGTGTTCAGAACAGCTAGCCTTGTGGGTGTTTCATGGACCACTATGCCAAAAGTTATGACAGCCTACATAAAGCTGGTTAGGGTGTCTAATTCGAGGCCCAACAGTGGGCGAAAGTCGAAGCTCCAGGACTGTGATAGACGGATGCTGAAGAGAATTGTCATCCAAAATCGTTAGGCTAAACTCCCTGAGATAGCGTTCGAGTTGAATAACTGCCTTCAGAATCCCGTAGCCAAGAAAAATTTTCAACGGGAATTGAATGCAACGAACATTCATGGCAGAGTAGTTATTCCAAAATCGTTAGTTTTGGTGCCTAAATCTATGAAGGGGCTTCGGTGGTGCCGAAGCCGTCTAAACTGGGCACAATTGCAATGGGAACAAGTCATGGTTTGATGAATTCTCATTTGCATGCACTATGGAATATGTATTTAATCTGTATTCGAAAAAGAAAATAAAGTAATGCAACTGCTACCAAAAAATTTTCAAATAAATATCTTAAAATTCTATTAAGAATGGAGTGAGAAATGAAAATGGTGTCGATAGAAAATAATTCATTTATAAATAATGAATTTCAAAAACATCTTTTAAAATCATTCAGTAAGAAAAAAAGAAAGACAGGGAGATTTAAATAAATTAAAAAAAAATATAAAATGCTGTATTCATTTCAGAAACTTACTTTTAGTTTTTATAAACTAATTACAAATATGACATCACCAGAAATCCAGTAATGCTGTTTATAAAATTCTTAATTATATATAGACTAAAAAACTCAAATACTTATTAACGGATAAAAAAATCAAGCATCTCTGATTTTCAAGTTTTAAAAATTAATTTTTTTGTCCAAATATCTTTTTTTAATTTTGCTTTTGATGAAAATAATTACCGTCATAATCATGAGAAAATGATATCCAACACACTTATTTTTTATTCCTTTATACGAATTAATTTTATAAAATATGAAGGTTAACCGTCCGCACGAGTACCTAGTTATCGCTTTAATTGATTTAAGAGAATTTATTTTAATCTGAATCTTTAAACTGAATTGAGTCTAAAACATTTCAATCAAATGTGTGAATCAACACTTTCCCGCACTTCAACTTGCTTCAATGCATATAATTGAGAATAATTAGAATTTAAAAGAAATTCTATGAGTTGATGAATAAAAAAAATTATGAAAAAAATTAAAGAAGAGTTGTTTTTTCAAAGCAAATTAAGCGTTTTTTGTTGCAAATATTTGAAAGTATTATCACTAGAGATTAAACGATGTAATAACGAATTCTCATGAAAGAGTTTAAGATTTGATTTAATTTAATATTTGTTGATATAAAATGCATTTGAAAATATTTTTAGGAAAATAAATCATTTGTAATAAACAAGTGCTACATAAGTGATTTTATATAATTTAAGTAATTTCATTTAATTTAAAATCGTCATTTTAATGACCGACTTTCAAGATTATGAAATACTCTTCGGGCATTAGATTACTCCTTTTTTCTAATATTATTCACAAACTGTCGGGTCTAACTGCATACAAGGTGTTTCCCTACCTAATATCCTATTTAAGTCTCCAACTACCTAATGTTAAGTTACGAATGGTGATAATTATAGCCACAAATGATATCTATGTATTATAACTAGAACATGGTGAGACTAGTTACAGCTTACCACAACAGCAGCAATATTGATGGGAACTGTGGCTGTACCCTAAAGGCCATCATCGGCCATGGTACAGCCTTATTCTAAGGAAGTGCATCGCGTCATCGATGGTAGGTAGCCAATCCCCACCTTTTCAAACCCTCAGAATGGTGGTGAGAGCAACCACCATGCCTGAAGCTTCTCTTCCTCAATTACGAGACGTTCATTCCCATGAAATTATCGGATATTGTATAATGAAATCTTATTCCGAGAAACAATGCGAAATAAATAGCAAAAACACAACCATAGCATCACATAACAGATCTTATAGAAACTCGTAACACAAGCAAAAAGAAAGCAGCTATAGAGCTCAGAGTATATCATCAGTATTAGTACAAGGTACAGCTATAAAGCTCAGCTTACGTTATCAGTACTCGTAAGAAATACAGCTATTGAGCTCAGCGTACATTATCAGTACTCTTACGAAGTACAGCTAGAGAGCTCAGAGTACATTATCAGTACTCGTACGAAGTACATTTAGAGAGCTCAGAGTACATTATCAGTACTCTTATGAAGTACAGCTATAGATCTCAGTTTACAGTGATCATCACATTATCAGAACTCCTAGAATAAAACTGAAGATCCTCTGACTGCCTGTACTCATAAAGAGTTCGAACGTGGTAATTCCAATTTTCTAGATGACCTTCAAATATCGGTTCCCAATAAATGTATCATTATAAATCTTGTATTTTTTTTATGAATTCACAGCTATTTCGCAATCCTTATCTCTAATTTTTTTCAGCAATGGCAATACCATTGCAGGAAAGCATTATAACAGATAACAGATATCTCATATCTATTGCAAATCAATAGATATGAGAGCTTATGGTCAGATTTCAATTATAAATTTCACTGAAATTTCCCGAATTTTATTATTATTTTATTTTTAATCCTTTCTTTCAAAATTACACAAAGATAATTTTAAAGTACAATAAAAAAAATATGATTAAAATACAAAAAGCCATGTTGGTAATGTAAAAAGAAGAAATAAATTGCTGATACTGTTTTCCAAATTAAAGAAACAAACAAAAAATGATACGAAAAGATATTCAACGAAGGATTCAAGTGAAAGTGAAATGTGAAGTTTTGCAATTTTCACACAAGACTGAATACGAGTAATTTGAATTTCTTCTGTGAAATAGAAAATAGATTAAAACAAAGCTTTCAAACTTTCATCGAAAAAAAACGAGGTGATTATCTGAATTCTTTTTATTTAAGAAAAAAAAAATATGAGAACCATTTTTAAATGTCTTATTCATAATAGTAATTTCAAAAAAATAAAATAATTTTTTATGTAATTGTTTATGTAAATTTACGCGCAAAGTTTTAAATTAGAGAAACTTTTACTTCATCGAAATAGTTTTCAAACAAATTATTTTGGTGAAATAAATACCAACAGTTGTTTTTTATATTTCAACAATTTACCAACATTTTCAATTAGATTAGTTTTCATCGTCTAAACCTCTCATTAGTTTATTCTTTTGTAAAATTTAGATATAAATACAAAAAGAATTACTCTTCTGTAAAACATTATTTTATTCATGCATAAATTCTTTCGAAAACATGATTATTCTATGAAATAAAAGCAAAGGCTTCTATTAATTTCTAATTTCAGAAACATTTTTATGAATTTTTCAACAATTTACCAAAGACTTTACTTTATCACAAAATATTTATGAGCAAAAATTATTTACAAATGAATTGCAATAGAAACTTTTCATTTATTTATTTGCTTTGAGCAGATGGCATTGTCATGGTAACGACATAAAAAAAATCGTCTGATCATTTGCTCAAAATTATGTCTCTAGACGAGATAAGTTTTTAAACAAGCAAGTCTTATTAAAAATAATCTCTAAATAAACAAGATCGAAACAAATAGATTAAATAATTTACATTACAATTAAATCTTAAACTTATGCAATGTTATTATTTGCTGTTGAATAGCAGAAAAGTTAATGTTTGTTCTTTTCTATATGCGATAGTTTATTTGTATTTTTGTGGCTTTTTGCTTGGTCCTAAAATTTCCTGTTAAAACTTCACTGTGTGTAAAAATACTAATTTCTATACTAATAATGAGAGAATGTAGATCAACGAGTTTGTCTCTTGGCGCTCAAAGCAAGCAAGCTAGGTTTTCGATATTCTGCAGATGAAACATGCATAATAGATTAACCCACTAGTGTTCTCAAAATTTTAAAAAACTGTAACCTACATTTTATAAACCGAGTCTATAGCGACACAATTCATTTGCATAGCATTGATGCTTTATAGAGAAGAACACCGAATACACAGAAGAATATATATGCGTGTATATATATTAGCAATTACGTGGTTTAAGCGAAGACACTTTTGAATTTTAATCCAGGAGGCATAATATGTACAAGAATCGATGATGAAACTCACATCCGTCTACATCACGATACAAGAGCACAAGAGAAAAACAAAACAAAAAAAAAAAACTGAGAAAGCGAAATTTTTCTTTCAGTGATTTTACAATGAAATTTTTATATGGTTTTCTTTCTCACGTAAAGATTTAGGGTAGGGACATTTAGACCTTTTTACAAAAATATTACAAACATTAAGGATTTCCCCCACCCTTTCAGAATGGGAGAAAATATTGAAATAGAAATTTTATAGAGAGCATTAATTAAATAAAAGAAGGATTTGGATCGGTAAATAAGAGAAAACTTAACAATAAATATGGGCTAAATTAAGATAAAAATTTTACATTTACATCATTAGCGTAGATATATACTCAATTTTCCTGATTACTATCACTGGAGTGTATATATGCGCCGCATCATACTATATGTTATGCATATAATATGATATATACCATATTCATATTATATACTATATACCTTTATGCATCCCACATTTGTAATATTACCACACTGAACTAAATTACTAACAAATAATGCTCAAAAATGATTTTTTTTTTTTTACTTTTCTACAATTTTACACCTAAATATGAAATAAAATTTTTTTCCGTGGTATGGGTCTTTTTTTTTTATATTTTCATATGATGCAAATGGGTTGATTGTAACTTAATTTAGATACTTAGATTAAAAAAGCATCACTATATATATATATATGTTTAAGAGCTGGTCACCTAAAGCATCTACTGTTAAGATTTTCATTTAGCAAAGAGACACTAAAGATCTCTTCTACCACATTCAGCTTTCACAAAACCTGGTCTTCAGAAGCAACAACAGTTCACCTCCATCAATGGTCTGAACCACCTTTTAACGAGTTCACCATCCGTCATTACCCTGCTTCTGATTATGATCCAAATCTCATCGTCTATGCGAGATCGCGTCGGATGAAACTCAATTCCATAATTTACGGAGCGATCGCATGGTGATTGCTCGTGGAAATACCCCCTCGCATGACTCCTGCACCCCTCTGTCATCTCCCGCATTCCGAGTATTGGAATTCAAATCCGATATTAAATCAACATCGGGTCTTCCGGAATGCACAGTTGGGTTTGGTTTGCATATGTCAGGCGCGTGTCTAGTCCAGAAATATGAAAACTTTCGTCTGACGCTGTATCGCACGTAGATGGAATTATAGCGAGCGATGTTTGTTGAAAAGATTTAAGTCAGACAGACTGGCTTTGAAACGGAGGATTTGAAGGAAAATTGCAGTTCGACTTGATGCTTGAGATTTCAAGGAGTTATTGGTTTGGGTTCAAGGAATTGTTGTCTCATGTGACATTGAAAAAACATTGTATTTGCGTTTTTGTAATGGAGTTTTATATTTCAATCGATTGTCCAAGAATGTTAAATGCGGCACTTATGTGTTTTTGAATACAATAAAAGCTCCTTATTCAAGCTTCCTACATTCACGGATTAAAAAAAATGCGACCCAATTCCTATATTCGCAGTTAAAAATTCGCTTTTTATTCAAGGGCGATAAAATATTCTTCTATGTTGAAATGTTTTTGCATTATTTTATTTAATTATAAACATTTTAATTTACATTTTGGCTCGAGAATTTTTATTCGAACCCTTTAATATATTAATTTCGCACTTGCAGAAAAATTTATCCCCTCTTTTCAATATAAAAAAATTATCTAATTCCTTATTCAGCATTATTAAAATTGATTTTAATAATATACAGTAAAAGGTCCCTATTTGCGCTTTTACTATCCGCGGATTAAAAAAATGCGACCCATTTCCTATATTTGCTGCTAAAAATTTCTCTATTCGCGGATCTAATAAATACATACATAATACTAAAAGGATTCCAATAGGTATCCAACCCAATATCCTTTGCAAATGCCGACAAATGGACTAATAAAAAAAGTAACATAGATCTTATTACAACTTTGCCTAAAGTATGTTGTTAAATGATATCGCCGAGGACTTTGACATAAGCCACCTTCGCCGCGATAGATGTTTTTGAGAATGTAAACGAATAGAATGAAAGCAACCTTATTACTCAATGAATAAAGTATATTTGTAGAATTAACGACTAAGAAATAAGGTAGAATTAACGATTAAGAACTGAAAATTTACTCACCTCATTCCGAAGATTCATTTGAGTCTGACGCAAAGAAGGCAGATCTCAAAGACTATTTTAACCATTTTAACGTAACGATTAAAGACTGGAGCAAATTATACGAATGCAGAATGGACGGCTCAATTGAATACAATAATCCACCGGAAACATAATAAAATATAAAATAAGAAAAATTAATAGACAGGAAATAATAATTTATTATATGTTTTTTTTAATTTTGTCATCTGGGAACGTATCCCTTATAATCCCATATAAATTACCATTCCGTATACACGGTTTCTGTATTCGCGGCATATTTATAGAATATATGCCCCGCGAATAAAGAGCTTTTATTGTATACAAATACATATCTCAGAATGAAGATTTATTTCCAAAATAACAAAACTTAATATCTTAAAAATTCAATAGATAATAAATGACTTCTTAAATACACAGATTAAGTTATTGCATACAGCAATCTTCAGAATGACCCTAAGATTTTTGAATTAATATGAATTGTATGTTTGTCAAAATTTGAAAATTAAAAATATTTTTCTGATGAAGCAAATAAGAACCAGCTATACAAAATATTTAATTGCATTTTTCAGCAAATATAAATTTTAATTCTAACTGGAAGACCAGGTGGTCGCCAAAGGCTTGTTATTTAAAATAAATATACTTTATTTGACAAACGAAGTAAATGTTAAAAATATATTTCAAAAATTTCAACATATATATTTTCAGTCGTGTATTACAATTTTTTACAAAATAATGCGACAGAGATAAATAATTAAAATTTGCTGTCATCTTTACAATCCTTTCTCCAACAAATGCATCATCCAATCATTCCAGGTTTCGAGAAATGAAAATAGAATGTTTGTAAACATCTTAGCCGGAGAAGTAATCCCTTTTTCTTAAACTCTTGTTTCCAAGATAAAGTTTTACATCATCCAGCGACGTTTTTCTGTTTTGGGAAACAATTGGGAGAATATGAAGATCTTTATGAAGCAATTCTTTCAAACTTGTGACAAGGATTAAGGTTCCGTCATAAATTTCTGAGCGACTTGGAGCAGAATAATTATTAAGCCGTGTAGAAGTGTGAATGCTGCTTTTTTGAATGTCAAGCGCATGAAACTCGACTCCAGATGAAGTGGATGAAACTTTTAGTCAAATTTTATTTTGCGTGATGTTGACGATTCGTAAGAGAAGATTGATTGCGTTAGCAGAGTGAAAAACGCAAGGTGATGCCACTGAATGTTATTATTATCAATTCATACCATTAATGCAGGGAACATTCTGTGAGTTGACGCTGATAATTCAAATTCACTCCTTTAATACATGAAGCGTTTTATTAATTATCTCTGATAATATCTTTTAATTACCATTAAAATATAAAATATGCTTTGAAAAACTCCTAATTATATGAATTCAAATCATTGACATAAGTGGCTAAGAACAGTGACATATAGGGATTGTAGAAATTCAGCCACATATAGTGATTATATGAACAGTGAAATATAGTGATTGTAGAAATTCAGCCACATATAGCGATTATATGAACAGTGACATATAGTGATTGTAGAAATTCAGCCACATATAGTGATTATATGAACAGTGACATATAGTGATTGTATATGAAATTGACATAAGTGATTTTATAAATTCTAATCATTGACATAAGTGATTACATAAATTCTAGTCATTGACATAAGTGATTATACAAATTCTAATCATTGACATAAGTGATTATATAAATTCTAATCATTGATGTAAGTAATTATATAAATCCTAATCATTGACATAAGTGATTACATAAATTCAAATCATCGGCATAAGGGATTATAATAATATAAATTCGTATCATCAATACTCGAAATATTCTACGGACTGAAATCAATAATGTAAATTTCCATCATCAATACAAACTGATGCCATAATATAAATTCACATAATCAATTCTCGAAATATTCTAAGGACTGACGCCGTAGTATAAATTCACATAATCAATACTAGAAATATTCTACGCACTGACGCCATAATATAAATTCACATGATCAGTACAAGAAATTTTCTATGGACTGAATTAATAATATAAATTCATATAATCAGGACATGAAACAATCTGCAGACTGATGTTAATAATATAAATTCATATAATAAGCACTTAAAGCTATCTATGGACTGACATTAGTCGGTAATTAATAGTTTTTTACTTAATACGCTTTCTAGTGAAAATAAATTCATAAAACATTGTTTAAAATGATTGAAAATATCCTTTGGTTGAAATTTTAACATCCAATTTCATAAGAGTAGTGTTATTTATTTCTAAATATAAAGAAATATTCCAGAAAATAAACATATGACATTTATTTTCAGTTTCTTCAAAAAGTTCTCATTTAAACTTTAGATACTTAATTAATTAGAACATACAACGGGATACGAAGCATAATTATTCAGCAATCTGCCCTTACTTCGATATTCTATCGGCGACGGTAAACGTTGAAAAGGTATTAATTATCATCAGGGCAATGTTATTATATGAATAACTGAAATAAAACCTCAAATAAAGGGAAGTATTAATTGAAAGATGTATTTTGTGCGTGTGTGTTTATTAAAACAGTTTCCTTTTTCTACTGTTTTTCATAATAATTTGAATCGATTTGTCACATCTTTTATATATATGAATTTCTCATTATGCAGAATAATTTAAAAGACTAAATATTAGGAATAGCAGCGGAATAGTTTGAAAAATTGATGTCGCTAAAATAAATATGTAGATGTCTCCTTATACGAACAATCTGTATACGTTTAAAGAAAATATCCTTCCAAATCGAGTGACATATTTTTTCATGAATTTATGTGTTACAGATTTCCAGAAATCGTGATGTTCAGGTACCATTTTGAAGGACTGACCTATAATTATGTATTATGTTTTTGTTATCATATATTTGTTATTTTCATTCTTCCTGAATTCCTCTGTTTCAACTCTATCCATAAAAACGGATGGCAGCAATTTGGCTCTAAAAACGGAGATGATTGTGAAGTAACGTAAATCAGGTATATGATTCTATAGAATGAAGACAGATTTGCAGTGGGGATATATTTCGGATTTATTTTATTTCTTTAAATTGCTTCTTATCTTAATTTCTATTTAGCTGGGGATTTTCCGCTATTTTCTTACAGAGTTTTTTAAATTTCAGAGCAGTTTTTTTTTTTCATTTCGATAAAAAAATCATAAATTGTTGGTGATAAACCTTTCAGGATGAATATTACTTCTAATAAAAGATGTCCTGGAATTAACGTTAGATTTAAATTTGCCACCATTCGTAAAATAGGGTTGGCCGGAAAATAAAAAAAAAACGTTTGATAGCTGATCGTTTAGGTTAAGCAAAAATGGAAGTTATACACGATAGAGCAACGCATTAACGCTACATTTGAAAAAAAGCACAGTTTTTTCCTCTTCAAGTTATATTTTTATTGAATCGTACTATACACAGAACAAAGTTATGGTTGGAATAACACATAAGGAAAACGGCCTTCACGTTTTCACTGGCACATACAGAGTCTTTTGTCAAAATTCTTTACTACCATTTTGCATAAATGTGGATTAATTTCGTTGATGCAATTCGAATTTCCTTTTTCAATGCAAGCATGCTTGTGCTGTTTTTGTGACTTATGGTACTTTTAAAGCCCGCCAAATACTATCGACGATTTAAGCCGAAATTTAGCATCTCTTGCTCTTTCAGTAGCACCGGGCAGCGGTGGCCTGGTGGTAAGGTCTCGGCTTCGGAACCGGAGGGTTTCAGGTTCAAGACTCAATTCCAAAGAAGAACCATCGTGTGAGGGGTCTCTTAAACGTTAAATCTGTCAGGCCAATACTCCCGCTGGTGTGGTGTGGTGTGGAGAAGGGAGTGCGACTTCAGGCGTCGTCCTCGTCATCTAACCGTGGTTGAAAATGATGAAGTCCATCCCAAAATAGTCCTCGTGTTGCATTAAACGGGGCTTTAATATAACTAAATTAAACTTTCAGTAGCGCCAACAAGAGACAAGAGTACGACTTAGCTACTTCATGCTACTTCGCTTCCATAACCCCTTTTTACCGGGGGGCCATTCCCACTATTCACAGATAGAGCATAGAAGAACCCGGGAGTCTCAGATCCCAGGGAAGACACGCCACCCCTATGCCATAAAGCCAGCAGCGTGCTTGAATATCTTATTAGCATCGACCTTTAACTTCAAATAACCCCATGAAAAGATATCCATTGGTGTGAAATCACACGATCTATGGCTCCGATTCTCAAATTTTAAGTGTAACAGCCAGACTTTTATTTTTTTAAAGTATTGTTCAACAGTAAAAATGGGTGGTCCTATCGAGCAACTTTCCATTTTTATTAACCCTTCGCTATCAGCTATCAAATGGTTGGTTTTAATAGGGTTGCCAGAATTTTATTACACGAGTGGTGGCTTTCTATGTTAATTTTGAAATACACTTTATATAACTCATAATTGTATCATTTGCTTAATAATACGCAGATTCTGGAATTATTTCTTTTAAACGATACTGATATTGGAAATAACCTTCAACCCATTTATGTCTAAGGTTAAAACATTTTAATTTTTGCGTGAAATTTCTAAACTTTTGTGCGAGGGGTGTTCCGAAAATGGAGCATTAAGCATTAATGGTTTAATGTCTTAATATCGAGAAATCAAATAATACTCAGAATTTTTAGACACTTCTTTATTTTACAGCCCTATATATGCACAAGGAACCACTCGTTCTTATTTTGATCAAATAGTCGTTATTTACATCACAACAGTCCAAGTTGAAGGGTTTTACATGAAGATTAGTTCTCCATTAAATAGTAAACTCAACACCATTGGGAATTCACTGGTCGGTCAGTCAGTCATCATTTCAGGTGGCGCTCCAAATCTACCGGACACGTGGGCGTACTCCAGCTGTCTCCCAGAAGCTCTTCTGTCCTTTCCAAAACGCTCTGCGTTTTTAATCTCAGCGACAGTCTCCGCCTCCTCTTCCTCAGTGGCTACTGCTCCTCTCCTCCATCCAACCATGCCCAGCAAAGGGTCAAGGCCGTCAATCTGTCGCGTGAAGGTAATCAAGGCGCGCCGAAAAGTCTGGAACATGGGGTCGGCTTATGATAGGGAAATTCGGCATCCAGATATTTGGATGTTCCATTGTCACTGAAAGCGATATCACTGTCTTCTGGGCGCGGAATTTTCACGTGTGTTCCTTCAGCTACAGATGCCTCAGGTCCCGAAAGGAGAACATCTGCAACATCTAGTTATCTCAAGGTGTCTAGCAAACACAAAGGCAACACAGCTGGCGGAAATATTTTATCACCAAAGGGAGACGGGGAATGTTACAATGGGTTAGAGATTTCAACTAGATTAATTCTAACCCAAATTATTCATTCCATAATTTGGTGAGAATAATTCTTAATTGAGAAAATTTTTCTTATCATTACTTTAAAATTATAAGTTAATGACATTCATCCAACCATCTCAGTTTCTTAAAACCAGGAAAATTATTTATTTATTCCGTAAAAAAACTAATCACATTTGCATTTTTACTCGATGCAACAAATAAAAATTTACCACCATTAGTTAAATTTTCTGAAGGAAGAATTGAAGAAATATGTTTGCATAAGTTGAAGGCAAAAATAAATATTTGTTATTATGATCTGATACTTATCACTTTAGGGAATGGAATATTCTTTTATTGTCGTAGTTTATTTGCACTCCAGTGCACAAACAACAGCAACAGTTGGGAGATTCAAAAAAGAATAGAAATATGGAGGAACATTGAATTTAAAAGTGATTTATAATGATATAGAAAGTCTCTTGGCCATTTATCCGCGTTCCAGGTAAGGTCGTTTTTAAAATCATAAATCAAATTTTCATCGCAATATGGAAGGTCCGCTGTTTCTCTCCTCAAGGGACATTACCGATGAAAGCAGAGAGTGATAAATTGTAAGAGTTGTGCAGCGCTGTTGCATAGAATAAATTAACAACTTCGCCTAAAATTTTAAAAATATGATAGTATCCAAGTGATTCAAGTTCACTTTTGAGCTGATTTTTACTTAAAGTACTTTATCATCTTTTGTCACCAATTTGTAAAAGAGGCTTAATTTAAATAATTAAATTTTATTTTAAAAAGTTTTTCCTTGGTTAAGAGATTCTATGTCAAGATGCAGTTTAACCTTCCAGCGTGCGTCATGCCGTCATACCAACATGAAAGGTCGCGCGCATTTCCCACATACGCTGTATTAAAACGTAAATTTTCAAAGGTGAAACTATTAAAATTAAATAGTAAATAGCTTAGGATTAATAACTACAATTACTTTAAACATTTTTTACTTGAAAAGAAGCAGAAACAACATAAACATAGATTGCAATATAAAATGACCACAGGTTAACCTTCTGATTTAAAAATAATATGAATGAAATTTTTGATATTTTGACAGAACAATTTGCATATAAAATCTAGAATTGCAAAAATACAGAATTTATGCATAAAAAAGGAAAAAAAGTAATTGAAAGTTAGATAAGAAAAGGAAGAAAATATTTTCATTGTTATTTCATTGCAGTGTTGTATTTTGGGTAGTCTCTTGCGCCACCAAAACTCACAAACAACAACATATAGTCAGGTTTCATTTTTGTTAACAGTATTCGCATTTTTTTACTATAAAAAACATCAACGGTGGGTTGTATAAAGCAAATGGACGCGTTTCTCTATAATCTCAAATAAAAATGTCATGCAACTTTTTTGCTTTAAACTCTGGAAATTGGGAACAAATATCAAGGGAACTTAAATTTTTGTTTTCAAACTCCCACATATGGGATATTTGTATTTCGCAGAATACCTAAACAAAACAAAAAAATGTAATAGCATTTTAACGCATTTTATATGGAAGCAAAATTAAAGGTAGAATAATATTTGCTATAACACCAAATTGCATTACTTAAATTTTTCCATTTAAGTGCACAATACATGTAAAAGTTAAACAATATATATTCATTATATCATTTTCTAATGGAAGCAAAATTAGAGATAGAATAATGTTTTATATAACACCAAATTTCATTACTTAAATTAATCCCATGTCTTATAATATTCATCCCGAGTAGTTTCTTTTGTTTGTAGTATCTTATGTTTTGGGGGAAAAAATCGAACAGAAGAAGCAAGTCCCGATGCAGTTGATGAGCTCTGTGGCCAACATTTATTTTTTAGGATTAACCGCACCTTCTGTATGGAAGAAACAAAAGAGCTGCTCTCAACGTACAATCGAGAAAGCAGAGCAGTAGGAAAAAAAAAGTGATAAAACATTAATTTAGTCAGAACGGATACGAGTATATATCATATTTGATCTAAAGAAAAACCACCATAATTAAGCGTATATTTCCCCTTTCCATACCTACCTGTATCTTCATTAATAATAAAGATGAATATGTGTATATATGTATGTATATCTGTGTGTATGTTAACTCAATACATGCCAGATCATTTGATTTATTTCAATGTATATACAACCATAAAAGCATTAAAATAATTAAAACCCATTCCCTGAGTCAACAAAAATTAACATAAAACTAATTAGATCGAAATCGAAATTAAAATTTAATTCCGAATTAAACGCTAAAAGTTCACAAAATGAAATGAAACAAATCTAATTTAATATAATTAACAAAATTATGTAAACGAAACTAATTACTGAAACGAAATTAAAATTGGAATCGAAACTAAAAATTATTTTGGATTAAAACAAGTTTAAAATTTTAAATTTAAAAAAAAATCAATCATTGTATTAAGTGAGCGCAAATGCAGCTACAACTAAAATACAAATGAATCTAAATTAATTAACAAAATAATCCAAACAAAAAAGAACACAACTGAATCAAAACTACTACCGATAGAGAAAGAATCCGGCCTGAAATCTTCTTTAAGGGTCACTCCCAGACAATGATTCAAAATAAGGGATTTTTTCTGTGAGAGACATCGGAAAATGTCCAAAAGTACTGATCCCTATATATATAATATGTTAATTTATTAAAAATTAAGCTAAATTTTCAACTTTTTCTAAGTTCTAAAATTGCTACAGCATAAAAATTTCTTTTACACCGCTTCAAAATTCAAACATTTTTCTCCTTAATAATACCTATTAAATAAGAATGCAATTGTTTTTTCAGTATTTTGCCATTTTTTGCCCGTTATTTCCTGCAATAAATTAAATTATTAACATGAAAATCAAACTGTTTCCGTTATTTTATCAAATAAGTATTTGTGCGATTGTTTTCTCCATGAATGAAAACAAAAGAGAAGAGGATTCTGGTTTAATATTTGCATAATTAATCAAACGATAGGAAAAGGGAATGTTTCTCACTCATAAAGTTTAGAAGATCAAAGAATTAAACAGTTTTGACAGCGTCATTACGTCATGGGAATCGTCTCCGGTGGGAAGGTCCATGCATAGAACGCAAGGAGGGCAATTAAAAATAACACAGCTTTAAATGTTTTTCGATTTTTCAGAGTCAGGGACATTAAACTTCTAAATGATTTATCTGAAATCAAATATAACCAATACTTCTGTCGAGAGTGTTAATAATAACACGTCATGTTTGTGTGTGTGTTTGTGAATCTCAATTTGTACTTGCGCGTGAATTGGAACTCGATAAATCATTTAGTGCGACTAAGAATTATCAAATTTGGTTTACATGTACTTGCATTAAATGACTAATGAGAACTTAGGAGGGATTTAACTATCGAATTTTAATTTATTAAGGACTGTTTTATGAATAAATTTGAATTACCATTTTTCACAGCTGATTAACTAAAATATTATATTACAAATCTAATTTCAATAAAATTTTAAAATAAAAAAACAACGTTTTGAATAATATTAATTTTACTATCTAGAAGCTTTTCCTGAATGCTTTTAGTTTTTATTACAAAATATTTTTCATGATTGCTAAGAAAAGGTTTTTTTTCTTTGTTGAATTAAAATTATTACTGCATTCATTTTTCCAGTAAATATAATTATTTAATTTTCTTGCTTTGTTGAAATTTAAATACGGAGTAGCTTGTTTATTTTTCAAGATTGTTAACAAAAGGGTTTTTTTTTTCATTGTTGAACTAAAGTTACTACTGCATTCATTATTCCAGTAAATATGATTATTTAATTTTCTTGCTTTGTTGAAATTGAAATAAGGAATAGCTTGTTTAGTTTTCATGATTGTTAACAAAAGGGTTTTTTTTATTGTTGAACTAAAATTACTACTGCATTCATTATTCCGGTAAATATTAATTGTTTAATTTTCTTTTTTTTGGTGAAATTTAAATACGGAGTAGCTTGTTTATTTTTCATGATTCTTAACAAAAGGGATTTTTTATTGCTGAACTAAAATTACTACTGCATTCATTATTCCGGGAAATATTAATTATTTAATTTTCTTGCTTTGTTTAAATTTAAATACGGAGTAGCTTGTTTATTTTTCATGATTGTTAACAAAAGGTTTTCCTTCATTGTTGAACTAAAATTACTACTGTATTTCTTATTCCGATAAATATTTAGTTATTTAATTTTCTTCCTTCGTTGAAATTTAAATACGGAGTAGCTTGTTTATTTTTCATGATTGTTAACAAAAGGTTTTCTTTCATTGTTGAACTAAAATTACTACTGTATTCCTTATTCCAATAAATATTTAGGTATTTAATTTTCTTCCTTTGTTGAAATTTATATAGGAGTAGCTTGCTTATTATATGTGAAGCTTACATGAAAAATGAAGTAATAAATTTATAATACTGCGGAAGTTGGAAACTATGTAATTCATGCACTTAAGTTATTAATAGTAACATGATTTCTTGAGGATTTAATATGAATAATATGAATAATAATAATTTCTTGAGGATTTAATATGAATTTAATATGATATTATCAAATCCTACTTAGATGGTGTTACGTAAAATGAATCGAACCAGTAAAAGGCTATTGTAATAACTTGCTTTTGATGTTTGTCACATTTTATTTTTTAAAATTATTAGTTAGATGATCATCAGCATTAAACAAATGCAAGAAATTTAATGACAGTAAAAGAACCTAATGTTCCCAGGGGACTATTTGATCTCCATAGGTGATTATTATTTAATCATGCGAGATAATTCCTGATGTTATGGAATGAAGTTTATTATAATCCATGCACTGGAAGCCAGATGGCATGTTTCCGATAACATTTCTTTAATTATCACAGTTCTCCTTCCCGACCAATCACCTAATTCCCTGTAATCACGTGACTCAACTCAATGCAATCACGTGACGCTAGCTGTTGATGTATTTATTACTGGGCTGTTCTGTTCCGTTTGTATTGTTTTTGTTTTTTTTAAAAATAAAAACTTGTTTTTAACATGTCGTGGTTGTTTTGCAGAGTAATATATTAGAGACCATTGACACAACGGATATGGTGTGAGGAGTAATTAATATGGTCCGTCGATGTGTTGTGTGAGGAGTTAACAATCATATTTCACACAAAACACAAAAGATAAGACATTAACGCTAGTACCATCAGAGAAAAGGATATATTGTCTTTATAATAACAATACTGATCCCATCAAAAAAACAAGACTAAACATTAATGCTCGTTCCTTCATAGAACAGCATATATTGTCTTTATAATAACGATACTCATCCCATCAAAAAAACAAGACAAA
>JAPMOQ010016052.1:345193-362920 GCA_026543055.1 Argiope trifasciata | reverse complement strand
AGTGGAAAATAGCAGACGTTTGAGAGGCATGAGTAATCGTGTGAAGTTTCTCTTCTACTGAATTTTGTTCGAACAGTTTATTTCGTTGCGGCTATTTACTACAGACTTGCTGCTTGTATGTTGGTTGCTAAGATATGAAAACATTCTTATCTTCTTATTTCTGCAGTTCCTTGTGGACGTTTCGGCTATATTTAACCATCTGGATATTAGTTTTGAATAAATACGTCGATATTTGTTATTCAACCAGTTGCGTTTCTTCAACACATACCCATTGCCTCATATCTGTTGGTTTGACAGAATTTCAAAATTTCCGGAACAGTATATGAAAAAAAGCAAAGCAACTTACCTGCACATTTTTATTATTCGCTGGCAAAGACAGATTAAAAGAAATTTAAAGAAACCAAGTCAAAAAAAGATATCAACAACTACAAAAATCTCATCAATTGCCGTTAAAACTTTTACCAGAGAAAAATTATTAAAATATTCACTTATATAAGCATTGTTAAATAACAAAATATGAAAAAAAGATTCTTACAGACTTTTAAGCTGATAAGATGATTTGCAATCAAAAAAGTTTATGAAACAGTTTCGATAATTTTTTCAAAATTTATTCATAAAAAAAATTTACAAATTATGCATGGAAACTTTTTTTAAACAGTACGTTGAAGAAAAAATATAGCCTAACGAAAGTACCTTTATAATAAGTGCAAGAAAGAAATAGTGAAATAAGAGGAAAAAAAAACGCTTGCACAGGAAAGAATGATTCAAATCAGCGGCTTAATGATTAAAACATAATCACAGACACACCAACTTTTCCCCACAAGTTTCCTCTTTCGAAAGGACTTTTAAAAAAATGAGGTAGGTGAAAAAAATCTCCCGGGGAATCTTTTTATTCCCTTTTTTTATGCAAAGAAGAGAGAGGGTTCCTGGATAAAACAACATTGGAGGAGAAAAAAATAAATTTTTGTTTTCGCAATTAAACGAAAGTTTCCGTCTCTGTTTTTCAAGGATAAATTTTGGCACTTTAATTATGTATCTAACGTGACCGTTGTTATTAAATAAAATTCATTGCTGGTTTATGTGAAAATTGGTCGTTTGAAAGAAAACTACATTCATTCAAACTTTGTTCACAATATTTTATATATTTTTAAAATTCCCTAATTAAATATAATCCGTTTTTAAATATACATTTTATTTTTTGTATTAAAGTGTTTTGCTAATTGCTTATAACACGTGGCAAAGAGCTATACTTTTTTTCGATTCTTATTATTAGTCCACACTCTAGATATATATATTTATTTATAAATCTTGGTCAAATTTTCAATCAATAATAAAATACTTCTTATTCATCCACCCAAGTTCATGTACGTTTTTTTTAACTTGCAGAGGATGTGACTCTAGCTTAATACAGTTTTTCAAATATTAATTCATTAATTAAATTAATTTTAATACTTTAAATAGATTGTTAACAGTTTGTAATGAAAATTGGAATTAGCAGGTAAAATGCGAAAGGATTTCAGCATTTGTCATGTGAAGGTGAAGAAAGTGACCAATTTTTGCGAAAATCGATCATTTTTTGATAATTAATACTTTTTGATAATTATTTAATAAAAAATATTTAACTTATTTTTTTCTTTGTTGACCTAAGAATTGAGTTTAAAAAAAATATCAATTGTTAATATTTTCCTTGATGAAATATTTGATTTAAATTCTGTTGGACAAAATTGCTTATTAAATACCAGCTAGTTTTGGCAATACGTTAGTTCACAGGGAAAATACTAATAATATTTAACCATCCCTCTGGTTATCCATATTTTCCGTGGGTTAGTAATTAGACCATATTGCATCCCTATTTTTTTGCACTTTAGGGTGTTTATTTTTACGATTACAAGTTTTTTTTTATATCGTATTGTTATTATGTAACATATAGTATCAGTTCAATTTCTTTGAAAATTATTTGCAAGCATCCAGTCAAAATAGTAACTTTTAATATTTACACAGCCAGACGATTGATAATTTAATACTTATATTCAATCAAATTTCCAAAAAAATACCTTTTTTATAATTTTTTCTACAAAATCTTTAAAAAGTAAGATTTTCATAAGAGCGATGTTGTCGCAATAGTCTTACACGTGTTCTACTTATTGTATACTTGAATCTTCCCAATAGAGTTGAGTTCTGTGTCATTATAGTGTTATTAAAAGTGAATCTGTTTCGAATAATATATTTTCCAATTTTATTGGTTTAATTTTTAAATTGAAATTTTTTTTTTATATATAATTTGTTCCAAATAGCAAAAGTGAAGTAAATTCAGTCTAAAAATATATTGTTATTGAAAACACTTCACATAACTTCAACTCATTTAAATAAGTTTTCATTTCTAAAACCCGAAGTTAAGCAAAGAGGATATTGTGATAAGGGTTCTGAATAATCTGAAAGTTACGTTTGCCACGCAATCGAGTTATCCTTATCAAAGAGAGGTAATATTATCAAATTGTTACGCATTTATTCCACTCATATCTATTTTTTTTAAAACTGAAAATTCTTCCAGTGAAATGATTATAGATGATAGCCTCAAATAGTTAAAACAACATGCTCTGGAACTATAAAGTTCCTGCAAAGGTCACCGCAAGTATTTATTTTGTTTTATATTGTTAGGAATTCGGAATGCTTTCGATTTCTTAGCTGACGAAGAAACAGACCTTAGTAACGAATGACAAATTTATTAACACGGAGATACGAACATAAAAACGAGAAATAAACAGCTGTTTCGAACTCACAGAATACACAGCATCACACTACAGCAAACAGTTACCCACAATCAGTAATCATCACTAATAATAACTACAGCACAAAATGCAGTCAGGCAGAATTCAATAGGAGGTGGGAATCTACTTTGCTTAATTCTGTGATCTGTAAATCTTTACTGTCACCTCGCTTTAGCAGTATCTAACTGCCGACATACTACTACATGACTGACAACTATTACTGCGATCTACTACTCCAATCTATTACTACTATTACACAGATCTACTTCTACTAATCTACAATAAACACCAGGACTTTGCACACAACTCAATTCAGCAATCACTCGAGTTTCACACAATGCTTGCACTTCAAAGGACTGATCCAACTATTCCGCTGTTTACTCGTTATTCAGCTCCAAACCTTTCGACAACTCTTTTTATAACTGTCTTCAATTTAAGTCGGCCTTTTAGAGTTCCCAGAGAAGGGAAAATAAGGTTCTGGAGCAATCAGGTATATATTGGTTCAATCACCACATTTCTAGAAAATTCCAGTAGTACATATTTTGTCGCCAAAGTCACCAAATTCATCGCCAAATAGTCAACAAGTGTGTTGTAAACTCCTATGATTATCGATTCGGTATCCAATAGGGCTGTCGTAAAATGGTCTTTACAGTGATTGAACTAACCAAGCTCGGAAGCAACATTACAAATTACAGGGTGATCAGTGAATAAGCCTTGATTTCAAAATTAAATATCTCTACAAAAAAGATGGATAGAATTATGCGGTAAACTGTACGTTTATTAGTAAAACTGTAAAAATAGTGTAAAAAGTTAGAAAATTTAGTTGCAGAAATCGTTAACAGATGATGCTCTGCGCTGAAAGCTCTTTCTCTGGAAGGAGTCTTAAAAAACAATAAAGTGATGCGGTCTTTGCAATCAAAATAGAATTTTTTTTTTAAATATTCCCCGTTCGAAACAATGAGGTGGCGTAATCGAACAATTAAATTTGACATCACGTCTTGCAACGTCTCAACGGAAATGGAATCTCATGCAACACCAATCAACGATTCAAGCTCATCTAGAATGGTGGGATTGTTTCCACAGCCAATTTCTTTCCAGGCTCCCTACAGAAAGCAGTCACAAGGAGTCAGAACGGGAGTCATTTTTCATTTTTGAAGTCACACTGAAAGTGACTATGGGCATTGTGATTAGACCGCCATCTGTTAACGATTTTTGTAACTAGATTTTCCAAACTTTTGGGCAGCATTTTTACAGTTTTGCTAATAAACGAACATTTTACCGCTCAGTTCTATCGATCTTTGTTGTAGAGATATATTTAATTTAGAAATTTTTTTTCACTTCTCACCTTGTAGTAACAGTATGGTATTTTTGTAACTAAGGGTGCATGTCATGTTCTTTTGTGAAGAAATCATGATTAACAACTTTTATGCTAAATGGATTTTATCTATACAAAAGATCCCATTTGAAGTCAATTTTTTAAAAATATTTTATTCTATAATGCCAAATTCAACAAAATTCCTTAATCGAATATCAGGACCGTTACAAAAGTTCCTCTTTGTAAAGTTCATAAATAAGAAAATGAGTTTATATTTCATAAGGGAATCTGGTATTTCCCATTTAAAGCTATTTATTACAAACTAACATCTCTCTATTCTAAAGCGTTCTTACTAGTCAGCAACAAAAAAATATTTAAAAAAATAACTATAAATTTGTAAAATATGCAGATACATTATCTGGAGGCGTAATATTGCTTACTGAAAATGCTTACAAAAGTAATAGTTAAGATAAAATGCCCTGAACAATTAAAATAAAAAGGGCTTACAATTCTAAAACTCTTTGAACATCATACACAACAATTTGAAAACCTTTTGCAATAAAAAGGGAAATTGCTTCCCCTGTGCAATATCAAATTTACATCCCCGTTAGCAGAACCACAGAACAAAAAAGTAAGAAAGAGCAGAGAACTCTTCAGATTTTAACTAGCATTGGAAAATATTTTCTTTTAAATTCGTATTTGCCCAGCAAATTCGATAAGTAATTCCCCCCTACGCTAATTGGACTGAACCTCGGCGAATCAGAGCTCTTCAGACATCTCGAGCAGATGGAAAGGTCTGATTCAAGCAAATAAGGGAATGTTTGCGGCTGTTTCGATTTTTTTCTTCTTCTTTTAAACAAATTCGATAAATAAATACACTCGACGTCCACGATAATCTAAAGAGTGAAAGTCTTATTTCCGTAATTAAGAGAGATGAACTCCAAATTAATTCATGAGGCAAATAATTTGAATTTTTTTATACAATTTTTAGTCTGTGTCTTTTACAATTTCTAGTCTGTAATTTTTAGTTCTTTTAGTCTGCACTTTTTTTAAAAATTAGTTAATGTTAGTTGTTTTATTTTGCATCTTTTCTGAAGCTGCATTAAGGTATCCGACTATGTTGAAAACATTGGCGAATTAATTTTTTATTACTATTTCTTGTAGTTCAGACTTTCCTCTTTCCAAAACAAATTATCTTTTCTAGGAAAAGAAAGACCTGACTTGTCATTCATGGTCACATATTTTTCAACTAAAATTTGTCCTTAGCTTCAATTTTCTCAAAACTTTAATTTTCCACAGTTATCATGCTTTCTCAAAAACTAATGGAGGTATTTGCATCAAACTTTCAGCGTGTGTTATCTATACTTATCATAAAGCTCAATATGTGTGAGTGTTGGCGCTCTACAGGCCAGATCGTTGAACCTAGAGCTACCAAATATGGTATATGTGTCTTGGAGGTTGGGAATGTGCACCTCGGAGCCCTTTTTTCGAATTTTTAATTAGCATTTGAATTAATTAAAATTTAAGTGAAATTTCGACATTTTTCTTCTATAACTTCCGAAAATATAATCGCACAAGCATGATTTTACATCAATTTAAAGATAAAAAAAATTAGCTTTCTAATGATGTCAGTTTTTCAATGTATAACTTAAGCTTCTATTTTTAATTTAATTTTTAAAGAAATATTTTAACCATGTTTTTTTAACCACGTGACTGGATAAAATAAAATAAATAATGACGGAAGTTCAAATAAAAAAACAACAAGGATCATCGCAAATTAAATCTAAAGAAATGCAACTTTTAGCACGTGACTGGATAAAATAAAAGAAATATAAAATGTGATATTTCCTAAAAATGTAAATGCAAAGCAAAGGATTCTATAATCGTTTGCAATATTTAAATAATTAATTCAATAAATTATCTTTATTTATACAGGATATGCATTCAGATTCCGGTCCAATGGCCAATTTGTAAAATATGACTAATAAGCATATATATTGTTTAATACTATTAATTTGATCTAAATGAAGTAAATAATTACGTTTTATGTAGCTTGAGTCAAACAATTCATGTATGAATAATGAATTTCAGATTTTTTCATACTTTGCTCTGTAAACCATATTTTACAAAATATTTTTATTAATATTTTAAATAAAAGTTGCTACATAAGTCAATCTTCTAAATCAATCATTAAAACTTACTGATTTATAAAATTAAAGAATATTATTAGGAAAACGTGTGTTTTAGAACTTTCCGCCCATCATCTTATAGAAAATTTTAATTTCAGGCCAATCAATGCCCGGAATTAATTCAAGGCTAATGAATATATGATTTAATTAAAAATTTTAGAACGCATTACTCATGACGAACCAGCTGGTCGCCAGAGGTGGCTAGTAAATAATATGGGCAATGGAATGAACAAAAATTTTAATGTCGGTGAAATGCTTTTCCATTTATAGTTGTTTTTAGAACAATTAAGTTTCGATTTTATGAAAAAAAATGCACATATACGCTCAATTTCTTTGCATCCTAAAAATATTTCTTAGATTTTGGTTCATTTCATTCATCAGTATAATCAATAACTTGTGCACAAAGAAAAATAAGATTGCTGCGTTGTATTTTTTTATAGAGTGTTAACCGTTTTGATTAAATTTCATTAAAATTTACGACCAAAATTTGAATATTTTTCACCTGAAGGAGAAGAATAAGAATTTAATTCTTGCGAAAATCGATAATTTTTTGATAATTATTTAATAAAAAGTAACTAAAACAAACAAGAAAAAACTTTTGTTGATCTTATTAGGAATTGAATTCATTTTTTTATATTACCTACTAATATATATATTTGCATTATTAAAAATCGTAGTTATATTTATTTAAATATATTTAGAATATACTTTTTAATCATGGGCTCAGAGTGAATTTCTTAATCTTTAAAAAAAGTCGTATATTTTTATTGGGAAATTACACAAAATGACATAAAAATAGCCGAATATATATTGTTTGGTTGAATAAATTTATTTCAGAAAAAAATTGGGAAAATTAAAGTTAGAATTTTGTACGATCATGAAATATCCTCACAATGTTTGGCTATTTCAATGACCTGTTCGTGAATAATAATATCAGAGCTCAAAGCAGTATTTGTTCTAAGCGTTGAAGTGCAGGTTAACATTTTTTCCCTTTTATTTTTTGATAACATTTACTTTTTGTTGTTTATTGCACTTATTTACATTTTTTAAAATAGAATATATATAAAATAAATTTATTTCTGAAAATAATTGCGAAAATTAAAGTTAGAATTTTGTACGATCATGAAATATCCTCACAACTTTTGACTATTTCAATGACCTGTTCCTAAATAATAATATAAGAGCTCAAAGCAGCATTTGTTCTAAGCGTTAAAGTGTAGGTTAACATTTTTTTCTCTTTTATTTTTTAATAACATTTACCTTTTGTTGTTTATTGCATCGTGATTATTTCAAACAGGTTTAAACCTGTTAATGACTTAAATCTGTTAAGACTAATAATGACTTAAAAATAGTGATGTACTCACATGATAACTTGAAATTTACAATCTTAGATTCCATTTTTTCGTTTTATTTTTTAAATTTTTTTCTTGCAGAGAAGAAAGTTGTTTTTTAATGAACTGCTTTTTTTATTTCCCTTGTGTCCTATGTAAGCTAATAAAAAGTATTCATGTTTATAAGTTTTTTTCTTCTGAAAGACAACAAGAAGAAAAATAGTCAAGTCCTTTATCACAATACAACAAACGAATCTTATGTTGCACAAAAAACCTTATACGGTCTACACACACAATAGACCAAAACAAAAGCCCTATTGTATACCATGGACGAAAATAATCCGCGAAGCCACAAAACCCAATCTAAGATTCAAGCAAAGTATGTTACTTACAGGCCACTGAAGTGTTTCCCTTAGTCCCATGCACAAAAAGCAATGTTTTCCCCTTTCTCCTTTGGCAACAACAACAAACGAGAGAGAGCAGATGAAATAAAAAAGAAGCACCTGCGTGGAGTCATTCCAATCGCGCGTGTGTCACCATTTGTTCGAGAAAAGGAAGTATAATATGGAGTGGCAGACGATTTTGACTGCTCTGAGGTCACCCATTCGAAGGGCCTTCACGTAAAGGTTCCAAGGAACAGAGAAAACGAACATAACTCATAAATTTTTTATCAGAATTTTGTTGAGTGCCTAGACCGATGCTTCCTATCTAAAAAAAAGATTATTCGTTTGTGATGAATATTTTATGTAGGTAGCAGTTTGTCTAATAAATGTTTAAAATTGTAATAATCTATCTCTCTTGGATGGAATAGAAGCAACGCTTTTCAAATAGTAAAGTATAGGGTAATGTGAAACAGTTTATAATTTAAGGTACCCGGCTATGTTAAAAACACTTTTATTCGACCACATTGGCGATTTTTTAAAAAAAGTTTATTTCTTGTCATTCAGACTTTTCTCTTTCCAAAACAGTTTGTTTTTTCTTAGAAAAGGAAGGTCTAACCTATTATCCAGAGGAATTTTAAGCAAAATTTATTTTTCAGCTAAAATTTGTCTTTAACTTCAATTTTTTCATAAAAATTAGCCACCATGATAACATGATATCCCAAAAATTAATAGAGGTATTTTACATAAACATTTCAGCGTTTGTTTTAAGTAATATGGGAAATGAAATGAACCAAGAGTTTTATTGTTGGTGAAATACTTTTTCTGTTATAGGTGTTTTTAGAAAAGGGAATGTTGGGAATTTATAAAATAAATGCCTATATACTTATATTTTTACCCGTAACATCTTTGCGTCTCATGATTTTTCTTAAAATTTGGTTCATTTCATTCATCATTATATTCTATAACTTGTGTGCAAAGTAAAATAGGATTGTTAAGTTATAATTTTATGTAGAGGGTGAACCGTTTTGGTTAAATTTCACTAAAATTTACCACAAAGTTTCCTATTTCTGAAAATATATTATATTCACAATTTTTTTTTATTTATAGTGTTTAATATTGATAATACGTCTAAAAAACAAAAATTGTTTTTAAAAAATCAAATTTTCAAAATTTTTCCTTCGAACGTAGTCGGTTACCTTAAATGGATATCTACGCGTGTAGGTTATATCGTTTGATCTACAACGTCAGCATTAGAAGGTGAATATACGCATCTCTGGACAATGCTTTCGAAATTTTGCATTACAATTTAAGCTGCAATTCGACAACTTCCCGCGATAACTTTTGAATATTTTCCTGTGCAAAATTAAATTTTACACCATTTCAGATTTTGTTTTTAAAAAATGTAATTTTAGTGATATAAATTTAATAGACACCAAAATGTTTTTTAAACTTCGGCATTTTTTTAAATTCTATTTTATTGTTGCTTTATTTTCAACAATAAATATCATTTTCTACCTAAAATTTTACACTATTTCAGAAATTTTTTTAAAAAATGTAATTTTAGTGATGTACATTTAATATACACCAAAATGCTTTTTAAACTTCGACATTTTTTTAAAATTCCATTTTATTGTTGCTTCATTTTCAAGAATAAATAACATTTTCATTCTGAATTTCACAGTTTTCATCGTTTTATCAAATATTCAACTTGGGTGATTTTCTTCAAATGGGGAATGTTAAGAAGAATGTTTAATATTTGTGTAATTTATAGAACAAAAAAAGGATTACAGGATTACAGCATTTACAATTACACTGAAGTGACAAAAGTCATAGGATAGCAATATGTAAATATACAGATGGCAGTAGTATCGCAGCGAAAAAGTATAAATGCGCAGTTCGTTTTCCAGACCTTTCATTTGTGTTCAAGTTATTCATGTAAACAGGTTTTTCGTGATTTATGGCGGCACGACGAGAATTAACAGACTTTGAACGTGGAATGTTAGTTGGAGCTAAAAGCATGGGTCATTCCATTGCGGATATCGTTAGTGAATTCAACATTCCGAGATCCACAGTATCAAGAGTGTGCCGACAGTATGAAATTTCAGGCATCACATCCCATCATGGATAGCGCAGAGGGCGACCACCTGCACTTAACGACCAAGACCTCCGACGTCTGTGTAGAATGGTCAATGTTAATAGACACGCAACACTTCGTCAAATAACTGCAGAAATCAATGAGGGACGTACGAGGGACGTGTCCGATAGGACTGTGAGGCGAAATTTGTCTTCTTTGGGCTATGACAGCAGAAGACCGACTCGAGTGCCTTTACTGACAGCACGACATCTCCTGCAGCGACTCTCCTGGGCTCGTGAGCATATCGACTGGTCCCTAGACCAGTGGAAAACCGTGGCGTGGTTAGATGAGTCACGATTTCAGTTGTTACGAGCTGATGGTAGAGTTCGAGTGTGGCGCAGACACCACGAAGCCATGGACCCAAACTATCAGTAAGGCACTGTTCAAGCTGGTGGTGGCTGCATAATGGTGTGGGCTGTTTTTACATGGCATGGACTCGGTCCTCTGGTGCAACTGAACCGATCATTGACTGGAAAGGGTTATGTTCAGCTGCTTGCAGATTACTTGCAGCCATTCATGGACTTCACGTACCCACACAGCGATGGGATTTTTATGGATGACAATGCACCATGTCACCGGTCCAGAACTGTTCGCGATTGGTTTGAAGAACATTCCGGACAATTCCAGCGCATGATCTGGCCACATAGATCACCCGATATGAATCCCATCGAGCATTTATGGGACATCATCGAAAGGTCCGTTCGGGCCCAAACTCCTGCACCATCCACGCTTTCACAATTATGGACGTCTATACTGACATCATGGTTCAATATTCCTGCAGAGGACTTCCAACGACTTATGGACTCCATGACACGTCGAGTTGTTGCACTTCACCGGACAAAAGGAGGACCGACACGATATTAACAATCATCCCATGACTTTTGTCACTTCAGTGTATATTTAATTTTTTTTAACTTCTGTTCACGCTTGACTTTTACATTGCATCATGGTAATGCGTTTATCGCAATCTTTGTTTCATTTACATTTTTAAGCTTGTACGTATTTGAACTTTTATTTTTGATAATTGTATATTGATAACTTTCCGCTTTTATTTTCATCATGTGTGGTTTTATAATTCGGTCTATAATTTTACCATTTGCTTGGCGCAGTATGATCAAATATGGCTCTTGCGAAAAAAAAAACAATTATCCAATCAAATAGAATAAGTTTCCTTGTATAACGCCAAGACACACACGCACTTTCGACTTTATTATTTCTTGATAAGTAATGCTTAGAGCAAAAGCTTTTTATTTAGTGCTTCGAAATATGTTTAAAATTAATAAATGCCTTTTTAAAATGAGAATTGTCCTTTTATTTTCTTGTGCCAAAATTAGAGCTAAAGATAAAGAAAGAAAATCAATTGGGAATGACTTCGAGACCAGAAAGGCTTAATTTAGAGTGACATTTTGCAATTCGACTGTCAGGTTTAATGAATGATTCTATTAAGAATTCGCAGATTGGAATCTAAAGAAAATAAGCGAGATTTCTGTTCTCAGACATTTGTTAAGCATACGAGTCTCAGCTTACCCAAAGCGTTTGAGTTGATTATTGTTCTTTCAAGACAGCTTCCTTCTTATCGCTCTCTTAAAACCGTAAAGTAATGATTTCAAAATACAGTAAAAGCTCTTTATTCGCGGGGTATATGTCCCATAAATATGCCGTGAATACAGTAACTGTGAATACGGAATGGTCATTTATATGGGATTATAGGGGATGCGTTCGTAGGTGACAAAATGAAAAAAACAAATACATAAAAAATCAATTTAATTGAAGTTTTTGAACATTGTGATTAATTATCCTAAGGCTGAGGCAATGGTTTGAAGAATTTTGTAATTTTCTCTGGCTTGGCAGTTTTTAAAAGCTCCTTCCATTCAGACTGATACTCAGCGGTCGCATTAGCAATTTGCCTCTTAAAAATAAGCCTTCGTTCCATAAACGTTCATAAAGAAATCGCGAAGTTCATTTGCCATTCTTAAACCTTCACTAAAATTTTTCAAATTAAATGTCACGTTTCCAGTGCTTGTTGAAGCCTCTTCTTCAATGGGCTGTGAATTTAACATTTCCTACAAGTCGGTTTCAGTCAGATCTTCATCTTGCGATTCAAGCAATTTCTGAATGTCACTTGATTCTATCTGTTCGAACCCATCTCATCCTATTCCATTCGCTATTTCGGCTATTTTCCAGTTTGCATTTAACAACATACTTTAGATAAAGTTGTAATAAGATTCATTTGACGGCATTTACAAAGGATATTGGGGTGGATACCAATGGGAATCCTTTTATTATTATGTATGTACTTATTAAATCCGCGAGTAAAGAAATTTTTAGCCGCGAATATAAGAATTGAATCGCATTTTTTAAATCTGTGAATAGTGAAAACGCGAATGAAAGAAGCGCGAATAAGGAGCTTTTACTGTATTCCAAAAGCTGGAACAGATATGAAGTATTGATTTCAAACCAGTCGCCTTTGGCAACTATTTAGATCATCGATATTAATGGTGGCTAAAAGCTCCAATTAAGTATTTTTTGTAATTTCGTCTTAAGGTATCCGACTATGTTCGTTGGAAACATTTTTAAAAATTGGATTTTTTTAAAAACTATTTAAATTTATGGTTTTTAGATGTATTGTAATTATAATAAAAAATACTATAAATACAAAAAATAATAATTTAAAAATAAAATATATTTTGAGAAATAGGGAAACTTGCAGTAAATTTTACCGAAATTTAATCAGAACGGTTTACACTCTGCACAAAATAGTAATGCAGCTATCCTTTTTCTCCGTAAACAAGTTATAGAACATTATAACCAATGAAATGAACCAAAATCTGCGAAAAAGTTTGAGATGTTAAGAAGTTAAGGGTAAAAATATATCTATACAAGCATTTTTTTAAAATAAATTCACAATTTAGTTTTTCTAAAATCGCCTATAAATGAAAAAGTATTTCACCAACAATAAAACTTTTGGTTCATTTCATTGCCCATATTACTTAAAACACACGCTGACATTTTTATGCGAATACCTCGATTAGTTTTTGAGATTTCATGTCAACGGTGGAGAATTTTTATGAAAATTAAAGGTTTGAGAAAATGGAAGTGAAAGAGAAATTTTAGCTGAAAAAATTTGCAACCCTGGTAACCTTAGGTCAGACCTCCCTTTTCCTAGAAAATATACACTGTTTTGGAAAGTGGAAAGTCTGAACTACAAGAAATAACATTTTTTTTTTAAAAAAAAGTCGCCAATGTGGATGATAACCAGTGTTTTTAAGGTAGTCGGATACCTTAATGGTTTGAGAAGAAAGAGTATTTTCAAGTTTCAAAAATAACTCATTCTATGTTAAATGCTTTTACAATTTTATTCATTGCTCTATATATTTTCCTAATTTTGTGCTTATATTTTTATGCATTTAAAAAAATATGGAAAAGGAGTGGTAATGTTTAAAAACAGACATATAAAAATTCAACATTGCTTGATCTTAAAATTAAACTTTAATTATAAATATAACACAATATTTCCAATTTTTTTTTATCAAAAGTACAATTTATGCGAAACCTACTTAACATGAAAACTGAATATTCATTATTTAACTTCAATAACGAAACAAAATCATTGAAATACCATTAACGACAATGAAAATAATATGCATGTGTCGTTAATTGGCTGGTATGCAAAAAGTGGATTTGCTTACTATCAAGCAAAAATATGAGCGAGTATTCATTAAGTGTTAGTAGGAAACCTCCATGTCACCCAAACGCATTTGGGCAAGCATCTTTATTGAATTAAGCATGGACCATGGTTATTCATTAAATCATAAATCACGAAAGGTATATAAATTTTACAGAGCGACTTGGATCACCACCACAATTTCCTTGAAAATACTTTTACAGTTTTTCAATATTGATAGCGTTAGTGAGTAATGTACCGATTTATTACCAAAATTATGAAAAATACACTGTTGTACACATAACAGTTCAACAATGGAAGACTGTGTTGTGTGTTATTACATTTTAGATCAGAAAATTTTAGATTCATCATATATATATATATATATATATATATATATATATATATACAATAGCATTTAGTTTAGCAATGTAGCAATAAAATTGGAAAAAATATTGCTCGATTCCTAACGGTATTCTACGTTAATTAGTGCACATCTTTACTTTATTAAGACAAAATATTGCTTAAATCCTAACGGTATTCTACGTTAATTAACTCACAATATGGCATATCCTCAATTAAGCCATAATTGTGATAATCTATACGCAAATGTACGTTAACTATCGCACAATATTGTGCATGTTTACTATGGTGTGTAATATATTGATTGTATCTTTTCAGTATTGGTGGTAATTTTGTAAAAATAAGGTCAATATTCAAAACAACGAACTGCACAGTATAAATATTAGAAAATATATCATGCTAAGAAAGGAAACTCCTGTTCAATAAATGACAATTGATGCACTGTGAAATTATTTTACTAACGCATTACTGAAAATATTGTATGATATTTTTATATTATTGCTCGATATTAAGAATGCACTGCAACGGCGTAAAGACAGAAAAACAGTATTGTTGAGTATTTTTTTCTAATTGGGATTACATTCAGAATAATGAACATTATGGGGAGATTCCAAATACATTCTGTTCTCAAGTAGCACGCATATGCTGAATAATATGGTATGATATTAAATAAAAAAGGCTATATTGTATGATATCATTTAATATAGAATCATATGATATAATATAGTACAATATTGTGAGGCCTGCTATGCTATTTGGGTTAATAAGAAAAATTTAGCTGTTTACACCAAATGATAATAGCTTTAAGCTAATTAAAAATGAATTAATTATAGTTTGCAACAATCTTTGGAAAATATTAGTAATTTTTTTAACTAAAATAAACAAAATTTTCCATTTAAATAAGAAATTTTACATCTTATGATCTATCAAATTAATATTACTTTAATTATTTCCATATTGTTGTTGCTTTCGATTTCTTTACGTTTACGAAAACAATAATAGTATATTTGCAAAAATCTCATTATTTCTATCCTGAATATGACATCTAGGAAAATTGCAAGGGGTGTTTAAACGAAAAGACATGAAAGGACACTGTGAGTAAAAATGAGGAATTTATTCAAAGTATGCACCATAGGCCTGAGCACAACGATCTGATTGATCAATGAACCGATGGATTTCTTGTTTCCAGAACACCTGTTATCGTGATGAGACGCAATTCTTCACAGCTTCCTTGAGTTAGCTGTCCAAGTTGAAGTACTTTCCTTTCAGATGTTTTTTCAGGGTACCATAAACATGAAAATTGCAGGGAGACATGACTGGACTATAGTGTAGCATTCCCTGTCCCCATTAGTTATAAAATATTTCCACCAGATGTGTTGCTATTGTGTTTACTAGACACCTTGCGGTAACCAGATGTTGCAGATATTCTCCTTTCGGGACCTGAGGCATCTATAGCTGAAAGAACACACGTGGAAATTCCTTGTCCAGAAGGCAGTGATAGTGCTTTCAGAGATAATGGAACATCCAAACATCTAGATGTTGAATTTCCCTATTGTAGGTGGACCCCATGCTGTAGATTTTTCGCCGGGCCTTAATTACCTTCTAACGACGGAGTAACGCCCCTGAAAGGGGCCTTTTGCTGGACATGACTGGCAGGAAGAGAGGACCAAGAGCCACTGAGGAAGAGGAGGTGGAGACTGTAGCTCAGATAAAATGCGCTGAGTGTTTTGGAAAAGGAGAGAAGGGTTTCTGGAAGACGGAGTATGCTCACGAGTCCAGTAGATTTGGAGCACCACCTGAAATGATGACTGACTGACCAGCCCGTGAATTCCTCGTTGTGCTGTGTTTACTATTTAATGGAGAACTGGTCTTTAAGTAAAACCCTTCAACTTGGACTGTAGTGATGTAAATAGCAATTATTTAATCAAGATAAGAACGAGTTGTTCTTTGTACATATATAGGGTTGTAAAATAAAGAAGTGTAAAAAAAATCTGAGTATTCTCTAATATATCGAGATCAAGACATTACAATAGGGAGGATGGTCGAGCTTCGCCCTTTTGAACTTGACCATTTCGGCGTATGTGACGCCTAAACATAGCCATACCCTCCTTCAGTATTCTTGGTCTCTTGTTCTTTATAGACCTAAGTAGTCTTCGAAGTGTCTCAAAATACTCATCAGAGTTAATGGTTCTTCTTTGTTCTGGCAGTTCAATAAGTAGCGTCAATGGAACGGTTCTATTTATAAGAGCCTCTGTTCTCTCCTGCGTATGTTCTGATCTGCGGCGGAGGCACCCATCGTATTGTTACGGATTTCCCTATGATAATCCGTTGGGTTCTTTTAACTCGTATACTGGGTGTGTACGGTGTTTGAAGGGTCGAGCGCACAATGATCAGTCCTCTAGTAGACGACACAACACAGACGTTTATTTATAGCTGAGACGAACACACAGCAGCACACAATAACGACAGTAGCTCACAAGTAGTAACAATATCCACAGCACTGGTAATAGTACTCGACGCTGCTTCCTCAACAGACTACAAGACACCCAGTTCAGATCAGCACTTGCTTGGCTTCACCGCTTCTTGTCTTCTCCTCTTGATGACTCGTTATCTAATGTCGATTCCGACTACTCTCACTTAGCTTGAAACTGTCGCCCTTATATAGTCCCAGGAGGCGGGACTAGAAATGTCTTGACAAATCAGGGCGTATCTGGACATATCTCGGTTCCTAATGGACAAATCGGGAAAATTCTCAAAATTTCAAGAATTATTCGTAACAGTATCATTAGATGCATCGCCACATTCTTCCATACGACATAGGCAAATATATTAACGTTTACATTGTTAAGAGGTTTCGTACCTTTTCATTTGAACACCTCTTGCCAATTTAAATAAATAAATAACAAAAATATCTTTTTTCAGAAATATCATAGAATACAAGAAAAACGTTGCATCATTTTTTAAAAATATTGTGACATTAGCAAATAAATTACTGAAGAAACGAACAAAATATATTGCAAAAAATGTTTTGTTATCTCAACTTAATCTGAATAATTGCAAATAAATCTCTTCCTCTTGCGATTTAATCAACTTAACTCTCAACCTATTCGGCGGAAGAGAAAGAAAAAGACCTATCTTTGACTGTTCTATTAATTAACAGCTTAAAAAGCAGGCACCACATCATCTTTTTCGATGTCATTAATGACCTCAAAGGACACCGTCACTCAACCTGTTACTCAATGTATCCAAAGAGGAATTTGAAACTTGAGCGGCGTAAGAAAAAAGTTCTTTTTTTTTCTTCCTCCTGCTACGGCTTTTCCCCCTTTGAAGACGTTTTCAATTATTCATGATTTTACGTGTAATACCACTAATGGCTCTTTTTCGCTTTGACACTCAGCCTCTGCAAAGTGAGAACTGTAAAAAAACTAGAACAAAACAAAATGAAAATAAAACACTAGATAGAAAAAATATATATATAAACAAAAAAAGTTGATACAATTATTCAAATGAAGGATTTTACTTCGAAAAACAAATGCTATTATCTTTAGCAGCGGAAATTAATTCTTTGGTGAGTTTTTTT
>JAPMOQ010016052.1:282646-308434 GCA_026543055.1 Argiope trifasciata | reverse complement strand
AAATAAATCTCACTTCCAGTAAATATTATATGATTTTTATAAAACTTTCTCCTTCAGTTAATATCTTCTCACTTTTATTAATGAAAGGTTTAAATACATTTAATTCCGTCCTAACAAGAAAGATTTGGCTCTTCTTCAAGCTAAAGAGAGACAGTAAAAAGAAGAAGAAAAAAATCGAATGAAAAAAACGAGTGCTCTTGAAACATGCAAGCCCCACCGTGGAAGAAAGGAAGTGAAGGCAGTTACGTATTCAATCAGCAAGCAGAGAAGGAAATGGTATCCTTCCTCTTCCCCCAAAAGGAGCTTAATCTCATTCCTCTAGTAAAAGCGCAACTCCGAAAGCCTATAAGAAGCTGGCACAAGCGGATTTAATTTCACAGTCGACGGCCCAGACATGACGTCAGCAGCTTACAGACCAATTGGAATGCAGAATGAAAGGATACTTGTCAGTAAGTAGCAGGTAATAAGTTGAAAGCTGGAAGTAGTAAAGAATACAATATAGCGATTACTTTTTTTGAAGGATATGGCTCTTATTTTGATGAGAAAAGAAGTCTGGAATTTGCACAGTCAACATCTAGAAGGGATGATGATAATTTACAGATTACTTTTTGAAATAAAAAAGTTGACATTTCTTTAAATGTCAAATTTTAATTTAAAAAAAACTACTTTGCAATTTTGAAGAGTGTTATATAATTTTTTATTGAAATAAAAAAAAGTAAAACACACTGCTGAGCAACTGCTAAGAACGTATGATGCTATCAAACAATATCTATTACAAGATGAAAGATTGTTGGACATTAAAATATTAGTGGAACACAATAAAAACAAGATTTGTGAATACGAATTTTCTTTTACATGTCTGTTTTTCAACTGATAATAAATTTATCGGAATTTATGAGCATGGGTTACTGTTTTAAGTATAAAGCTTTCGAGAAACATTTAAAAGAATTATTTAACTGGCAAACTTTAAATTTTTGTTATGTCTTTACGATGATAATTTTATGTAGAACTATTTTATTAAAACTTTCGCAGAAAGGTGAAAAGTAACAGGTGATTAGAGTGGCTTTGGTATCATCTACGATCATCCGCAAATGGTATCACTTTTAAACAAATGCCAAGAATAAAATATTTAAATAATTCGAATCAATAGCAAACATTACTGCATATCACAACCACATATTGACTGTGGCAAGACTCCGAGAAGTGCAAGGAAAATCTTGAATGACCGAAATTCCGTAACAGTGGCTGAATCCTAAGTGCTATCACCGGCAACAGTACGATTTTTCCCTTAGAAAGTACTTCCTGTCGTCAATGAAAGGAACCAAGACTCGTATCTTTTAGTGAACCCACATAGATGGCGAGAAACAATCACCAAACCGGGAGCTTGTGATTCTCAATTATGACGTACCCCACGTGGGGCGGCATTACTAAAGAAGTCAGTTTTGAAATTAAGACTATATGAAACAGGCACATTGCCCTATCAGCAAACAAGAAGCAGTACTCCACAGTTCAGAAGGTGGCAAATAAATTTCTTTTTGTATCAGGAATCAGATCTCCCCAAAATCATTTCCCGAATCTCCAAAATCCCCAAATCCCCCCCCAAGACAGTCGTTTGGAACGATGGACTAAATGCCCTAAAACCTGTTGTCTGATTCAATTTGTCTAGATTACACAACTACCTATATGCAATGAATTCGTGAACATTGATATTAAATCAAACAAAACTAAGATTGTGTTGAGTGCTCGGATGACAATATATTAAATCTGTCATCAGATTGTAGAAACCGACTGTTTAGGTGTAAAAACAATACTATTTATCATCAACAGAATACGAGGAAAACAATCTGGCACTGGATATCACGCCCTTATAGCTACTTGTAATTGAGACAATGACAGGCCATGAATCTATTGGTGAAACTCACTAGCATCATATACAATTTAATTACAGACGATAAGCATTTACGGACGTCAAACACCATGACATCGAGCTCTCGGTCCCCAATAACTAGCAAGATAATAACTCATTAGATGTAAGCTCCTTTAGCAATATTTGATATTCTTTTAATAAAAGAATTGAAAATTGATCCGTACTCCTGGACTAGGAGTACAGTTCAATTTGGTCTAGGAACCAAATTGAAGACTCCTGGTCTAGGAACTAGACCAGTTCCTAGACTCCTGGTCTAGGAACAGTACTCCTGGTCTTTCAACTTATTACCTTACTTATACAGCTTCGAGTCATGTACTGAATAGCCAGTCATACTGTAGAGAGTTTGCTATTGAGTTCAACCAAAGCAAGGAGACAGTGGATAATAGCAGGGATTTGGAGGAACTTTAATAGTTGTATGGAGTCTCCTTTCCTGCTGAGTTCTACCTGTTCGCTTTGATAACGAGCCAGGTTTATGGTTGTTTATTACAAATTAACAACTTGTGAGTTGCTATTTATTGCTTTTGTACGTCTCGGCTGTGTATTTGCGACACTGTGACCTATCTTCATATTAATAAACGCCTTTATTTGTTTATAAATTTATTGAGGCATGTTGAACTATTTCGCCATACACCCTCAACAGTGAGCTCGTTCATTGTATGGAATTTCGGTCGAGAACTTTCCGTAGTATTATGCAAAGTTAAATGAGTTATCGAATTGACTTTCATTTTTGTCATTAAATCACTAGAGCTCCCATTTTGATAAATACTAGCTTAAAATTGATGACGGCCAATCGTTCTTAAGCAAGTGTTATATCTGTCCATAATACCACTGCGTCATTTGTTGGAAAAAAGATATTGATATTGAACAGTGTTGAGCTATTATCAGCAGGAAGTCGATGTGTTATCATCGGCTCTCGTCAATTTAATTATTCTGAATTAAAAGCGAATTACAATCCTCTA
Organism: Argiope trifasciata; assembly: GCA_026543055.1. Classification (NCBI taxonomy): domain Eukaryota; kingdom Metazoa; phylum Arthropoda; class Arachnida; order Araneae; family Araneidae; genus Argiope; species Argiope trifasciata. The sequence continues at coordinate 305,548 of JAPMOQ010016052.1, read as the reverse complement.
CATTAGTATTTATTTAATGAGTTTTGGGTTCTTTTTATGAGCGTCGATGTTAAGTGTAATGCTCAAATATAAAGAGCAAGATATCGAATCGAACTTCGTTTACGTACACAGACTTCTAGTTCGAAGAAATAAGATATATTCCAAATATATGTTGTGGGATTTTGAAACCGGATTCTAATTAAATAGTTTACTTCCTGAATTAAGACGTGAATAATTATAAGAAAATAATATTGGATAAAAATATAATATTTTAATTTTAAAGTAATATCATTAATGACAAAATGAAGTAAAAGAAATCCGCAACTGATTGCAAAAAACTGCAGTGATATGTATATCAGAATTAGATTTTAGTTTTTTATTTATATAAATATTTTAATTTTAAAGTAATATCATTAATGACAAAATGAAGCAAAAGAAAACCGCAATTACTTGCAAAAACTGCAGCGGTATGTATATCAGAATTATATTTTACATTCAAACATTTTCCATAATGATATTGCATTATTAATATATCATCATTATTTTTCCCAAAAGAATTTTTTTTTAAAAATTAAATGATTTTCATTTAAATTTATTTGTGCAAATTCACGTGGGATCTAATAGCTTATTTTTCTATAATTTCTAATTAATTATGGTCTTTTGCTTGGTAAAAATATTCCTAGCAATTTAAGAGGAAAAAAATAATTTTCAAAGCAAAACAATTTTTTAAGCTAATTAACTTTTCAAACATTCATTTAATTAATTATTTGAGGCAAAGAATCAACAAGCTGCATTAAGTAAAAACAAAAAACATGATTGGCTTGTTTTTTTCAAAGATTAAACAGCATTTTTTTATGTATGCAACATTCATAAAGCTGCAAACATAAAGGGAGAGCTTTTCTTTGCATTACAGCCTGGGAATAATGCCATTTTTTTAAATCAACATTCCGCAAAAAATATATGCACTTATTTTAAGAATGGGGTTTTGATGAAGGAAAACATGCCAAATAAACTCTACTTTTCTAAAGGCTTTTCTTAAAACTAACGAAAACTTCTGTAAACTCGGTCTAAATAATTACAATAATAATAATAATTACATTTTATGTAACGAAACGAAAAATGCATTGATGAATAACTGTTAGAATTTTTCATACTTTGTTCTGTGAGTCATATTTAAGAAAATATTTTTTACTAATATTTTAAGCAAAGTTGTTACATCAATCAGTTTTCTAAGCAATCATTAAAATTGACTGATTTACATAAAAAGGAATATTATTATTAAAAAGTGCTCTTTTAGATCTTTTCGTCCACCACCTTAAAAAAGTACACCATTTCAGGCCAATCAATATCTGGAATTACTTGAAGGCTGATAATCAGTACTTAATTGAAAATTTTAGAACGCATTACTTTTGGCGAACCAGCTTGTCGCCAAAGGCTTCTAGTGTTAAATATGATAATCTTCATTGCGTGTGTTATCATTTTATATAGTTTGTATTTATTTATTTGTCTAACTTGTGGTTAGAAAGATAGCGAACATATTTGGCTCAAAATTTGATAAGTATTGTTACGGATTTCCGATCCTAAATCTGGCATGTTTGTTCACCTTTATAGTGGATGTGTATGGTGTGAGAAGTGATGGACACATGATGATCAGTCCTTTAGTAGAACACAGGCGTTTAATTACAGCCGAGACTAACACACAGCAGCACACAATAACGACAGTAGCTCACAAGAATTAACAATATCTGCAACACTAGCTATAGTACTCGAAGCAGCTTCTTCAACAGACTACAAAGCACACAGCTCAGTTCAGTACTTGCTTGGCTCCGCCCCTTCTTGTCTTCTCCTCTAGAACACTCGTTATCTAATGTCGATTCTGACTACTACTGCCCTCAGCTGAAGACTGACAGTTGAAGGAGTGCCCGTGTCATCAGACGCTACCTCCTATAATGGCGGCAGGTAGAAGAAATTTGGACCTTGTTTCAAGTGGCTGGCATGGACTTTCTTCTCTCATGATCTCATATAGACTGAGACGCTCTTCGGAGCATAGCGTGGACCCCCAAGGGGGAGGTGGGTGCCGGAGCTTGGAGGGCCAATCAGCAGCCGGCATCGTCGGGGAATTTGAGGGTGTTTGCTGCGGTGTGAGGGGAAAGTAGCCAGCTCTGAATAGTCAGTACTAAGGGAGATTTCTATTGTTCGTTCAGAGCCAATCAGCATGCGGTTACATGATGTTAAAAACGGTGTGGGATACATGAGAGTGAAAGAGATTAAATGAGTAGAACATTACGTGGTCTATTGATTTTAGGATCAGGGGTGTAATTAGATATATTTTTCAGGGTTGGGTTACTATGATTGTCCAGATTAATAAAGAAGTTGGTTGCAATTTTCTTAATAGTTTGTTTAAGAGTTGGGTATTGAAGAGCTTTATAGATATCTGCGCTGGGCATGATTCTTCAGGCTCTGCAAATTTGTCTTATAATTATGTTTTGTTGAGACTACTGCCCTCAGCTTGAAACTATCACCCTTATATGCTCCTAAGAGGCCTGGCTAGAAATGTCTCGACCAATCTCGGCGCATCTGGACATATCTCGGCTCCTGATGGACGAATCGGGAAAATTCTCAATGTTTCGGGTGCTTTCCTTTTTTTCGCCAAAGTCGTCGTCAAGAAGCCAAATGGTCTCCAAGTTTGTAGCCAAGCTCTGGGATCATTTCTAAGAGCATCCACAGTATCCAATACAGAATACTGTAAATCCTTCTTTCAAGTGAAGGAAGTAATCATGCTGGGTAGCACCATCAGACACGTAACATTCGTAACAGTATCTACATAATAGAGGTTACATCAAAAAACGGGTATACCAAATTTTATTTGTATGTCTCTCTTTGTATTGAGATTATCAAGTTAACTTATATTCGAACAATCAGACAGGCAGACTTCCTCTGGTCGGAATTTGCTCAAATTTTGATGCACATTTACACATTTTGTAAAATAACTCTGTACCAAATTTTATCCGTTTAGTTCAAAACGTTTTTCGAGTTATCTTTGCCTCAGAGATAAATAGATAGATGGATATTTTCCAAAATTGTATGTTTTGAATTCAGAGTCTAAAGCATTAGATTCGTCACAATCTCTAGTTTGAATTTTTTTTAACTATTTCTACACATTTCCCTATTCTACATTGACGAGGAGGGAAAGAACCTGAAATTTATCGGATAACTAAAGAAACTTAAGGTATCCGACTACGTTAAAAACACTGGTATTCGATCACATTGGCGATTTTTTTTAAAGTGTTATTTCTTGTAATTCAGATTTTTTTTTCTTTCCAAAATAGTTTTTTTTTTAGAAAAGGAAAGGCTAACCTATTATCAAGAGGAATTTTAAGCAAAATTTATTTTTCATTTAAAATTTGTCTTCAATTTTAATTTTCATCAAAATTATTCACCATTAACATGATATCCCAAAAATTAATACAGTTATTTACGTGAAAATTTCAGCTTGTATTTTAAATAAAATAGGCTATGAAATGAACCAAAAGTTTTATTGTTAGCTGAATACTTTTTCATTTATAGGTATTTTTAGAAAAATTAAGTTGCGAATTTATGGAAAAAATGCATATCTAGGAATATTTTTACCCGTAACTTATTTGCATCTCAAAATATTTCTTAGATTTTGGTTCATTTAGTTCATCATTATATTCTATAATTTATGTACAAAGAAAATTAGGTTGGCTGCATTACAATTTTGTATAGAGTGTCAAATGTTTTGGTTCAATTTCCTTAAAATTCACTACAAATTTTCCTATTTCTCAAAACGTATTATATTTTTAAACAATGGTTTTCTGTTTATAGTGTTTATAATTGTAAATACCTCTAAAAATCAAAAATAGATTTTAAAAAAATCAATTTTTTTCCTTCGAACGTAGTCGGTTACCTTAAACCATGTGAAAAAAACTACAATAAACCAGAAAAAAATTCAAAATTAAAGAGGAATTTTTAAAAATGAAGAATTATTAAAAATATTTAACATTTATGTCTGATGTTGAGTTTTAAAAGTCATACATTGAAGAAAAGTTTTAAAATTTGGATTATATGAATAGGACGTATAAAAAAAATATCTGTGTTAAATAAAAATCTGTGGTGACGTCTTAATAAGCCAGTTACTACCACTAAACATCAGTGGCCACTTTTGTATAGTGGATAAGTTACACGGCTGAAAATCAGAAGATAGCGGGTTCGATCCTTGGCGGGATTCAACATCCACATTGGCACAATTCCGCCAACACATACGCCAAATTGATGATCTCGGATGTGATAAATTTTCAGCTGCTGTCGTGGCGTCATCTACCCGCAGCAAACGCAACCAAAGCAAATTCATCAGATTCACTTGACGCAGCAGGAGCAGTTCTCTCCATCAGCAACGCAAAGTCGTTAGACTCAATTGACGCAGCAGTAACTCTCATATCCTAGCCATAACACTTGGCGCAATAAAATCGTCCGTCTCTCTATAGACTCACTGGTAGGGGAGTATTTTGGGGACATCTTAATAAGCCAGTAACTACCACTAAACATCAGTGGCCATTTTTGTATAGTGGATAAGTTACTCGCCTGCAAATCGGAACATCACGGCTTCCATCCTTGACGGAATTCAACCTGTACATTGGCACAATTCCTCCAACATTTACGTCAAAAACTTAACTGGTACAAGTAAGTCTGAAATATTATTTTATCCTGTCACGTATTGTAATTCTTTAACTTTTTGAAAGTGGCAAAATGTATAAAATCAGATTCTAAAAATAAAGGGAAAAGAAGAGTAGCTCGATTGAAATGTGTGATAACGTTTTTACTTTTCAAATAGCTATTAGGAGAATGAGAAACAAGTTTGTTATCTGCAATTCTCACAAATCTGATCAAAAATTAATTTCACCGTAAATCAATTTCAAAATCTGAAAAGCACCATTACTTCAAGCGAATATTTAAAAAGATCTCACAGATAAAATCTATTCTCATTTTCTTTATATACTTGTCATCATGATAACCATTCACATCATGACTGTCATCAATGTCAATGCTTTTTTTTTCGACTTAAGTCTTCATCCACTTTAACCAATATAATCGCTTAGTAAATTCCCCTTGATTAACTTTTATATTATCACACAAGCGTCAAGAAAAGTTAGAAAACATTGTTATACAGAACTTTTATACTAGTATTTTATTGCAAGAACCATAAATAAAAACCAAATAATCAAAAGATTTCAGCACTTGGAAAGTTTTAAATTTTGTACGAAATGTTTATCTTCAGGTATTAATTTATAAAATGAAGGGTGATTAAAATTAAAGTTCCACTTTGAAATTATCATTAAAAGGAAAACTACTGGATCAATAGGTATTAAACTTGGTATCAATGTAAAGGAGATTATGGGAATTTCTGGTTTGACAAATGGGTTCAAAAACTCACCACCAGGTGTGAAATGGCGCTGTATGCAGTACTGGTTTTGTTTAGTTTAGTTATATTAACGTCTCGTTCAATGCATTACGAGGGCTATTTTGGGACGGACTGCATGCGGGCCATGGTGGCAAGGTCTCGGGTTCGGAACCGGAGGGTTTCAGGTTCGAGACTCGATTCCACCGAAGAACCGTCGTGTGAGAGAGTCTCTTGCACGTTAAATTCATCACCAAGTGTGAAATGGCGCTGTATGCAGTACTGGTTTAGCTTAGTTTAGTTATATTAACGTCTCGTTCAATGCAACACGAGGGCTATTTTGGGACGGACCTTGTAATTTTGAACCAAGATCAGATGATGAGGACGACACCTGAACAGGCACCCCCTTCTCCACACCACACCACACCAGCGGGAGGACGTTTGTCCTGACAGATTTAACGTGCAAGAGACTCTCTCACACGACGGTTCTTCGGTGGAATCGTGTCTCGAACCTGAAACTCTCCGATTCCGAACCCGAGACCTTGCCACCGTTTCCCGCATGCAGTACTGAAAAACAAAATAGGGCATGAATACATCAGTTTAAAATCTGTTTGAAATGTGCTGCAATGTATGTTCAATGTAATGCTCACCATTTTCTGAAAGCAAGTCCAGTCGTATTACTGCGTTCTCCACAGTAGTTTTTAGAATATTACAAGGAATGTTACGCTCGATTCGGTGTATAACATCTTATAGTTCCACCAGATGATTTAGATTATCACCATAAATAGTGATTTTGTGATAACACATATTGAACATGTTTTGTAACACGTTTCAGAAACGATTAGAGACATTTAGAACCGATATCTTCCTGTCCTATTTTTTTTTCCAATATTGCATACGGTGCTATTTCACTCCTGCTGCAGAGTTTTTGAATTTATTTGGCAAAAAAGAAATTCACATTATCTCTTTAAACTATTACCAATTTGGTCAAGTAGATTCGTTTGATGATCATGTCACATTGAAAATTCAGTTATAATCACCATGCTGTTTAAAGAAAGCGTAGTTTTATAATCATAATTGATTGCTAAAAAGTTTCAATTAGCAAATAGTAAAATTTAAATTCTAGTTTTTGCGGAGAAAAATAAAAACCTTTCTGTGTTCAATTCTTTAAATAGCTTGAATATTAAAAAAATTATTGAGCAGAAATGTTTGCATTAAGATGTTTTATAGTAATTTTGGTTTTAGGATTTCAAAATATATCTCAAACCTTTGTATCTTCTGAGAAATTAAGGTAATTGTAATTGTCTTGCAATTTTTCTGTTGGTGAGAATGGTTCCTTAATTGGGTACAAAATATCCAATCGCCGAAATTAAATGAGATCTTACCCGATTTGCAACAGAATAGGAGATCGTTTGTATTCCAAATGCTTTACTAGAAGTAAATTTAGTATTCATTTTTCACAGAATCGGAGAATTGATAGTGCAATCCTTCATTAGTGCAATGTTGTGAAAGGAATTAAGTTGTGTTGTTCCAAATTATCGTTTGCAGTTCGAAAAATGGAAGTAATTGGTGGCGTTTGTTTCGGAATCGTTGCTAAAAATGAAAACAAACATGTCACAAATTATCATTTTGAAACTTAATAAATCAGTGATTGGATTTAATTATTACATAAAAAGAACGGAAAACACATTTTTAATGTTTCTTCATAAGACTAAAGAATATGGTATACAGGTTTTTCTGCAAATTCATCCAATTGCGCCAAACATAAAAACTCGCCAAGCAAAAGGCATCTTAGAATTTTGATTTTCTGTCTTAAATTAAGATTTTAAAGTTACATTAAAAGTAAATTGAATTGCCGTATTTCGTATGCCATCGAAAAGAAAATTTTTAATCTGTCCATAGAACCATATATTTATTTTAATTATTTCTTCTTTCACAAAAATATTTGGTCATAAACGATGAATATTTTCTCAAAATTCTAAAAATCATTGCTACTTCCACCTGTCAAAATTATGAAATTAGTGTATGGGCATAAGATAAATAGGAAGCAAGAGGCTTCAATTTAAACTTCAAGCACTTGTAACATTAACTACATGAATTTACATTCATTGGCGAAATGTTTTCTGCACTATATGCCATTCGCGAAATTTAGGCTTAAAAGCATATCATTGACAAAAGTTGTTAAATTTTATTGTTATCTATAACTAATATGACATATCAGTGACCTTTTTTTTTTGGTGATTAATTGTTGATTTCTATAAATATGATATATTTGATCGGGTTTTCTTTGACGATTAATCGTGGACATATTAATGCTAATTATTGAAATCCTCTGTACAATACGGAAATGTTATTTGTAATACTGTGAACAATTCTTTTTCTACTGTTTGCATTTTTAGAGTAATAATATTATAGTTTTTACATAATAATACTGCTTAATTACATAAATGTAATAATTTAATTACGTTGATGTTATTAAGTTATTTACGTTATTGGTATAATTCAGCTTTTTTACGTTACTAGTGTAATTACGTCTTTTACGTTATTGATGCTATCAAGTTTTCTGCGTTATTGGTATAATTTAGTTTTGTTACTGTATTAATGTAAAAAAGATTTTACGTTACTGTCGTTATTAAGTTTTTTTCAGTTGTTCGTGTAACTGCTTTCAATGTTATTGGTATAATTTAGTTTTTATTTACGTTATTGGTGTAGTTAAGTTTATTTTCTTGTTGTTTTTTATTATTACATTATAGGTGTAATTGGTTTTTTTACGTTATTGATGTTATAAAGCTTTTTACTTTATTGGTGTAGTTAAGTTATTAACGTTATTGATGTAATTAAGTTTTTAACGTTATTGGTGTAATTAAATTTATTTCATTATCGTTTTTTAATTATTATATTATGATGTAATTAAGTTTTTAACGTTTATTGGTGTAATTAAGTTTATTTTATCCTTGTTTTTCAATTATTATATGATTGGTGCAATTAATTAATTTAACTTTTTTATGTAATTAAGTTTTTTACCTTACTTTTGTAATTAAGTTTTTTTACGTTACTGGTGTAATTAAGCTTTTTACGTTATTGGTGTAATTAAGTTTTTAACGCTATCGGTAAAATTAAGTTTCGTTACTTTATTCGTGTAATAAAGGTTTTGACGTTATTGGTGTAAATATGTTTATTTCATTATTGATTTTCTTTCTTGTAAGATTATGTCCTTGTTTTTGATTTTGAATTCTGATATTTAGTCAAATGTATTTAGTTGATATATTTGAAGGTTTTAAAATGCCAGTGAGTTAAATGTTATTCTCAGAACCAATTCTACAGAAGTAGTATACTTTTTAAAATAGATTTTTCAATAATATTTCAAGCTCTTTTTTGCCTAATATTGAATTTCTACATACAATCATCTCATATTTTCTCTCTATAATAAAATACTGCGGGAAAATACAATAGAAAATATTCTCCGCTTGATAAATGCTCAAGATTTACGTTGACCAAACATGGCGGAGAGCAAGTTTAACATTCTGAAAGAAATGTAATACGATCCTCTAGTACAGTAAACGATGGGGGAAACGGATATTTTCTCTCGGTTTAAAGTTGGATTTTAATTGGGTTTCAAGTCCTTAGAATAGGTATTTTGTTGAACAAAAAAAGGTTTGTTTTTCTAGAAGAACAAAGGTAAACAACTGAAATAAACGGAAATTGGTTTAAAATAGAGTTTTTCGTATGTAACAAGAACTTAATATTGCAGAACTTCGTTTCTTTGCCTGGTTCAATGTTCAGAAGCAGTTTATTTGTATCTTGCATCTGAATACGGAGATTTGAGGGAATCAAACATAATTTGTAACAATGTATATTTGCATTTAATGCTGTTGATATATATACAAGAACAATTGTTTAAATCTATTAACTTTTAAGTATGTTTACATAAATTATGTTAAATAGAAAAAAAAGCAAAAATAAATTTAAAATTACTTGGGTTTTACAGTTAGTAGTAAATATTAAAATACATAATTTAATATTTAATTTCAATTTTGGTTATTCGTGTATATATTCTGATATAAATAAATAAATGAATCATTTAATATTTTTTTCAGTTCAGGTTAAAGTTAATATATTTTTCAATTTGGTATATTGGTTTATCAATCTCCGCTTTAAAACATTTGCAATATATATCAATTTGTTCTTATATACAAAAAAATAATTAAAGTGTTTATTTTTTTATTGTATGTCGTTAAATTTGAAATAATATGTTAATACAGAATAAATTCTTTTAATTAATTAATTTTAATTACATGATTATAATTTCTTACCAAACTTTGTATTTTTCATTATTTTAATTAATTTATCTTTATTTGGTAAATAAACATAATGATTTAAGTAAAAATATTTCGATTCTAATGTAGCAAAAATTAACCGAGAGGCCCTTCTTACATTATTTTTTAGATAATAAGGACTTTTCATTTGATATTATATTTATTTATTGTTTTTGGTTTTCCGTTATTATTTAGTTTTTTTTTTATTTCTGTTCGGAATCGACTTTCAAATGATAAATGTGTTTTTCGTCTCAATTTAAAAAAATCATTTCACTCTGACTTCATTATTATAATGATCATTCATTGTTATCGCCAATAATTTTGCAACCTTTTTTCATTTAATATTGAATTTACAATTTCCAAAGTCTTCACATTTCCGAATATTTTGTATTTTCCTTTGATTTGATCTTTGTATGTTTTTAATAAAGTTCTATGCACCTTTTATATTTAATCATCTAATCTTTCAGCATAAATATCACTTTTTCATCTCATTGTTTTTGTTCCTCTTGATTTTGAAATGAATATAAAATTTTTAACTTTTGCGTATTACATTCGAAATTAATGCTTTGGTTGATCGTTTTTGTATATCATAATTTGCTGTTTTTTATTCTATTGATATTCTAGGGGTGATCCAAAAAACGTTTACAAACAGCAATCGTTTTAATATAGAAATTGTGGATGGAAATATTGTTACCAAGAGTGGAGACAGATAGAACGAGTTGTCTTAGAACGGCCGTTTAATCAGATAGTGTTAGTACTGAAATCTGAAAGAGCGAAGATAAGAAATCTAAAGAAGTGGTCTCGCACAGAGGTGCAAGCCGTGATGCGATTTCTAGGGGCCAAGAATGTGTCCCCATCTGGCTTCACAGAAAAATCCTGGCATTGTATGGGATGCGAAGCAATGAGTAGACAACAGGTGGCGAAATGGTGTCGCTCTTTTGAAACGCACAGAGAGATTGCTGGAAATATCAAGATGGGAGGTTTGGAGCTACCCCCCATACAGCCCGATTTGGCTCCCGGTGACTTTTACCTTTTTCTGGCATTGAAGAAATACTTAATTATACAACAAGATTGATATCAGACTGTGAAATTCAAAAAGGTGCCGAGAACTGGATGAATAGCCAAGGGCCTGAATATCAAAGACGGGTCAAACAAATTGGTCCAGAGATGTGATAAATACCTCAACAGATTTAGGGATTATGCAGAGAAGGGGTCGTCACATATGTCTTTTAATGCAATTTATATCCTGTGTCTATAGTTAATAAAGTGCTTTTCCTTTGCCATGCAAACTGTTTTTGGATCACCTTTCTTACATATATCTGTTATGTCTTATATTTTGATATTTGCCCTTCTGATATAAATGTTACTCTTGCGTAACATATTTCGTCTTTTAGATTTTTGAGATGCATGTTTGTTTTTGCTCAAATTTTGATAAATAAATATTAATAATTTGAATTTTCTTCCTATTTCAGGTAAATGAATTTTTCTATTATTATGCTGTTACAAAGTCTGAAGACCTCTCAGGTAAAAATGCATGCTCCAAAATATTAAAATGATAGTTCTTGCTTGTCAGAAAAAGCTATAATCATCATCGAATGTTTTAGATAAAGTGCATTAGAGAGCAAGGAACAAATCGAAAAAAGTTACATTTCCCCTCTTTTTAAAGTTGAACGCTAGTTCTCGATAGTTGAGAGAAAATAGTAATGAAAAATTACTCTTAATATTAGTATCAGTAAAGAAAATGTTATAATTAATTGTTTTATTCTATATTAATGTTTTTAATTGTTGCATAACGTTACCTAAGGAAACGTTTTATGTCTGTCCTTGGTACATTTGCTGTATAATTTTGATGTATAACATAAGTTAAGGCTGCTTTAGCGTTGTGTAGTCTATTCTAATATTTTAACTTATAACCATTATAATAATTTAGCAATTCTTAAATTCCTTCAATTAAAAAAGTAATTCTTTCCTTTTAAGCCACTTTTCAAAAAATGTCGTTGTGAAAAATACGTAAGAGGGGTGATCCAAAAAAAAATGTTTACAAAGGAAAGGAAAAATGCCTTATTGATGACAGACCCAGGATACGATTGGTAATTAAGAGACATATGTGGCGATACTTTATCTACATAATCACCAAACCCGTTGAGACATTTATCATACCTCTGGATCAAATTGCTTTACCCGCCATGGTAATAATCAGGTCCTGGCTGTTGAGACACTTCTTGACACCTTTTGGTACACCATCATTTGATATGATCCTTGTTTCGGAAAAGTGTTTCTTCAATCGCGGGAAAATGAAATATTCACTATTTAAAAGGAAATATTCAAATTGAGGTTGTAGGGGGGAAAACTCCAAATCTCTCGCCTAAACATTTCCAGTTATTTCTCTACCAGTTTCAAAAGAACGATACCATTTCTCCATCTGTTTTCTACTCACTGCTTCTCCCTGCGTCCACTTCAACGATTTGTATGTAAATATCCGATGGGGGCACATTCTTGGCTCATAGAAAGAGTATCACCGCTCACACTTCTATGCGAGACCATTTCTCTAGACATTTTGCCATTACTGTCACTGTTTCAAGTCTCGGTTCTCACACAATCTGCTTAAACGACAGATTCAGACAATTAGTGAGATATGTCTCCAATATTATGGATTGAAATATTGTTACTCTGGGTGACAATATTTCAATCCACAATTTCCACTTTTCAATTACTGCTGCTTTTAAACTTTTCTTGGATCACATCTCGTATAAACTCAGATTAAGTGTAAATCATAATTTTTTAAAAGAAATAAACGATTTTTTAGAATAATGATCTAATTGGTTTAGTATCTCCGACTGCCATACGTCTTTTCGCCGACTCTACGCCTTTCGGTACTATCTGACAGTTTTTTCTAAAAATTTTGCAATTATCGCAACAGCTATCACACACAGAAATAAATACAAAAACATAGAGCCCATTCCTCGATTTACAATTTTTAACTGTTTGATGTCTTCGTTGGTTCAAAAAATGGTGCATAATCTAACAGACGTATAACAAAAATCTACATTTAACACAACTGAATAATATTTCCATGTAAAAAAATATTTTATTTGTGTGCATTAATAATATTAATAAAATAAATGAATTTTAAAAAATTACCCAAAGAAGCTAGTAAATACTTAAACCTTACCTTACTTACCTTATACCTTACTTTATTGAGCTATATATTTCTAATCATTACGCAAAATATTTTTTTTTTCAAATTTAGCATTGTACTCTCAAATTTAAAAAGAAAATTAGAGAAAAAATCAGTTAAATTTTACTTGGATATTAACCTTGTTTATACGTCATGTTTCTCAAATTTTCAAGTTATTAAAAGACATCTTTCTATTTTGAAGGCTGAAAAGTTATTATTTAATTTATTTTAAATCTGCATTTTTTTTACTTTTTAGTTTTGTCTTATATATTTGAACGTTAAATAAAAAATGTGATTAAAATGAGTCAAGTTTTTAAACAAAAAAAATGTTTTTTTTTTTATGAAATATAGAATCGAAAATTTCAAGTTACCATGGGAGAACATTATTATTTTTTATTCATTATTTATCCTAATTAATTTTTAATTAATTTTAATCACTAACCAGTTTAAACTGGATTTCACTATTGGTTTTTATCTCTCTCTCCCTATATATATATATATATATATATATATATATATATATATATAATTTGTCAGTATACATATATGTATATAATGCTCGTACGATTTTGATTTAACGCATGCGTAATTTGATAGTTTCGTGATTATTTCAAACCGATTTAAGTTAACGATTCAAACCAATTAAGACAATTTGTAAGAATTCGGAGAATAAATCATTTGAAAATAAGTTGAATCTTTAGTTGGCGATCAAATGTGACAACCTGCTGCATTATTTTCTAATAACCCTAAAAGCCAAAAATGGATGCCTCAAAAGCGATAAATCGTCAATTTGTTGCCTTTGCCTTTTGAGGCTTCAAAAACCTCAAATCGGAACAACACCCTGTTATCTCACGATAATGTATGCTTGACAGATAAAAAATATATATTCTTTTTAAAAACTAGTCTGAAAATGCTTTCAAATTATTTATTTGAATTTTCTTAGAGATTCAGAAAAAAAAATTCATTGTCTGAGCAGAAGGCAAGTAAAAAAAAAATCTGTAAAAAGAAAGTCTGACAGAGACAAAAGAAAAATGCTGATGCCTTTGACGAAAGATATACAGCACAGTCAAACAAAGTTGGCATTTTCGAATGTCGGAAAGTTCAGGAGCAGGTGACAATACGGGTTCTTTCTGTCACTGTTAAATATCGTCTGCGGATTTTTACTCCCTCTGGTAAAATGGAATTTCCCTGTTACCCATTAATCTCGTAAACATGATGACCCAAAAGGATTCCTTGATTGAGTTTTGATGCTGATTTGTATCAGGAGTCACGTGGCATGGGGCAGCCAATTGAAACGATTTAGGGACAAAATAAAAAGAACAGAAAATCGAATTAAACAAGGGATTGCTCATTTGCAATGTGCAGTTTTTTCCCCTCCATTTGTGCATAACTGCATTTTGTTTAAATTGTGTTTGGACAGCTACTTAAAGAAGTATTTTGGAGGAATGTTTGCTGTCATTCCATTTGTTCTTAATCAAAGTTGAAATAAAGCAAAAAAGAAAAGGCTTTTTTTTTTAAATTCTACATAAAAATTAAATGTAAGGAGGAAAAACAAATAATCTTTGTTCAGCAATTCTTCGCAATTTTTTTATGTTCTGGTGTAAGCACTTTATGATTACTCCAACCTCAGCTTAAATAAGTTACATTTTATTCGAGAGGCATTTTGAGCTTAGTATTTTGATTCGCGAGGCGTTTTTAGCTTAGTATGATTTGAATTTGAGTAGTCTAATTTATTTCCCAAACGATAATTATTTATAAGAATTGCTTAAGAAATAAAATAAGGAATTTTTAAGAACACCTGCTATATTGTTTTGAAAAATGGCATGTACTTTTAAACTTTTAAATTAGTTAGAATGGTTTATATTACAATAAATTAAACAACATAAAAAATATTTGAAAACTGTTCAATAGACTTTTTATCATAATTTAGAATACATTATTTTGCATATTTTTTTAGAAATTATGCTATTATTTTTTTATTCCAAATTTCCTTCACACGTTTTTCTGAATTAAAATGAATGCATGTAAAAATTTACATAAAATGCATATTGATAACTAATTTTCCTAAATTGTGTACAGATGTAAAGAACAGAGCAAAATTTGAAAGGAAACTAAAAGAAATAATTTTCTTTGTACTGAGAGTGGCAATAATTCGAAAAAATGCGTACAAAATCAAAAGAACTATTTTATGATAATAGCTTAAACACTGCTATGCCTATTCTCCTGAAGAAGAAATCTTCTTCCTGCTTTAAATACCATTTAGAGTTGCGAATTAACTGACAAGCATATTTTCTATATGAATGTAGAGATTTAATTAGCTGTCATTATTATTCCACATTTAGTTCCATTTTGTTGTGATAAATGGCACCATGGATTCCACTGAATACCACTGATCCAATGTCTAAGACGCGTGACGTCCAGTTTGAGAAAAGGCAAACTCTGAGCATTCGCTCGGCAGACGAAGAGAGGAAGGGTCGTTCGATTCGGTAATATGATTCTTTAATACGCAACGGGGGGCACATAGTTTTGCCATGGAACACTTGATTAGACTTCATCCTTGGTAGCATCTAAAGGTAATACTTTTTTCTCTATTGTAAATAGCCTGTCCTATCCTAATTGTTAAAGTAGGACAGGACTTGCTGTAAATAAATTTAACTTTCTTATTCAAAAGCTTCTCTTTAATCCTTGACCCTAGACACTGATTTAAATGTGGTTGAATGGGCATTCCCTCCCATCCATTCCTACATGAATGAAATAAAAATTATTTTCTTTAAGTAACTTTTACATGTTAATTTCAAGGATAGCATTTTGTTATCAGAAAAAAATAATAATTGTTTCCTATTCGTAACTATGAAATATTATTTTCGAGGATATTGTTTTGACATCAGAAAAAATAAACAAATACACGCTATCTAGCTAGTTTGAATATCGTTTGTAATGAGGAGAAAGAATAGAATATAGAAAAATCCTCAGAAATATAATGGTAATAAATGATGAAGTAATGCGTTATAAAAATAACATAAGAAAATTCAGATCTACAATACTGATATCAAAACTATACAAAAAATTACCCTCCTCAGGACTTTTTTTCTAGACCGGCAAGTTGTCGAAAGTGGTTGATGTGGAACAAATCATGCTTTCTGACAGCATTAAAATACTATAGTTTTCAAAAAGTCGTTTTAAATAATCAGTTGGATAATCGTTGCAATAAATTAAAGAAATATTATGTTTATTGCTCTTGCTGTTTCTGTCTTTGTATTTTTAATGCATTTTCAAATTATCGCTTTCAGAGGCAGGCACAGTACGAAAAATATATGCTTCGAAATCTGGAAGATTCATAAGAAAAGATTTCCCAAATTCGTTGGATCGAATTTAAAGAGACAATACAAAACCATGAAGTAAACAAAACGCACATTTAAAATTAAGAGTATGTCATTTTTCTCTTGATACTTAGAATAGGGACTTAAACGTTAGTTTTGAGTTAAAGGCATCGAATTATTTCTATTATGACAAAAAAAAAATGATTGTTGTTTTCCCAACGAATGAAAAAAAATACAAAATACCTGTGACTGAAAATACTTCTATTTTATTTGTCCCATTTTTACTGAACCAACAACTAGCTAATATTTTAAATTTAAGAAAAATAAACATAATTCCTTTAGTTACAACAAAAATTGCTGTTGTGAGTGCTTTATTTTTCTGAAAAAAAAAACTTATTTTCAAAACAATTACGAAATATCCCAAAGCTTTCTAAAAAAAAATTATTCCATACCAGCTGCCTTCGACGACCTAATAATTCACTGGGAATATTGATAGAGCTTAGTTTTGAAAAAAAAATCTTTTGTCTATTGCTTTCATTTGCTTGATTATTCTTTGAAAAATTATATCTCAGTATCAATTTGTGACTTTAAACAAGACAAAGCTATTTTCATAGTTTTCCATCTATTCGAATGTGTTGAGCACATGAGCATTCCTAGTGGAATCGATTCCCGTGACATCAGGGCACCATTAAAATATTCTTCTGTTTGTAGGTTTTCTATATTTGTTGTAACAATTTGAGTTACATAAATCGCAGTGGATATACTATATAACTAAAATTTTTATAACAAACATACATGACCTTCTCCTAATTATTAATATTTTTCAGTAATAATTTTTGCATTCACACAAAGACTGGTTAGATTCCGTTCGACAAATTTTATCCAAGACTTTTTATGGATATACCACTTTGTTTCTTACATACGAAGCGTCATATATGAAATTCTTCAAATTCTAGAACTATTAAATTGAAAAAAAGTACTAATGCATATTTCTAAAAAATTAATTTTTCGAACTCTTGAAAATCTCAGGCTGAGAGATTTAACTAATCCAAAGGATGAGAAATTTTCAAAGTTAACTATTATTTTTATACTTTTTATGTAAGAAAGTTTCTTTAAAAAACCAAAAGAACTCATTGTAAAAAATTACATGTCTGGGCATTATAATTTTTATAAGTTCGCTGCTGGAACTTTAAAAAACACCATAATTTGAGAAATTTCAGATTTATAACATCTAACTGATATTATAAATTTCATATGTTATTATCTTGAATTATACCTTTTTCATTTTATAAAAATGTCTTAATAACTTCATATATATATATATATATATATATATATATGTATGTATAATATTGTGATAATATTTGCGCATGATGATAACAAGTATAATAACCAACTAGATACTTTCTGAATTAAACTTTATTAACAAAATACCGACGGAAAAAAACATATTTCCTCTTAAACTAGAAAATGAAAACGATAAATAATACCAAAAGAATATAAGCAAACAAAGGAAAACTTATGCAGCTGGCGAATCGCTATACTTTTAGAATTACAGATTTTTCAGACGACTTTTCTGCGAACTACAGAAGAATAATTATTGAATTCTGAAAAATTCCCACAAAATTTCCAAACCATCTGGTGGCATCTCCTCTCAGAATGTTTTAATCCCACTCTGAGTGAATTTCCCTGAAATAAAAGACAAACTTCCCGCTCTCTCTAGGGTCAAAAATCCTCTCTTGGCCCCTATAAATCGATTCTCTGCTGTTTTATAAGCACTGCAGATGCTTCGTCTCTCAGTGGTGTAATAAATTAAATGCGTTGTGCTTGCTCCATCTCGCTCTAAAGGAAGGTGGTTGTTGCTTCTCTGACTTGTTTTCATTCCGAAGAATTCGATGGCCTTAAAACGTGTTTTTAAAGGAGGGAAAGGTAAATATTTAAAATCTCCCGGTTACTCTCTGTTTTAGCTCCAAATTAAAGATTAAATCGTTTCGTAAGAGTTGTAGAGGGGATTTCATATGTACAGTGTATCGGAAATGATGGTGCTTGGGTAAGGCGCAAGGAATAATTTTGGTAATATAGTTCCTTTTTGAATGAAATTTAGGAAAGTGTATCAGAAAGATGGTGCTAGAATTTATTGCAAATAATTTTGGTAATATAGTTCATCTTTGAATGGGGATTTTCGAAGTGTATCAGAAAAGATGGGGATGGAATTTGGAGCAAGAAACAATATTTGTAATATAGTTCTTATTTCAATGAAGATTTTTAAAGATATATTAGAAAAGATGGTGCTAGAATTTATTACAAATAATTTTGGTAATATAGTTCTTCTTAGAATGGAGCTTTATGAAGTGTATCAAAAATATTACAAATAATTTTGGTAATATAGTTCTTCTTTGAATAGAGATTTTTGAAGTGTATTAGAAAAGATGGTTCTGGATTTTATCACAAATAATTTTGGTAGCATAGTTTTTCTTTGAATGGAGCATTTTGAAGTGTATCAGAAAAGATGGTTCTGGAATTTATTACAAATTATCGGTAATGTAGTTCTTCTTTGAAAGGAGCTTTTTGAAGTGTATCAGGAAAGATGGTGCTAGAATTTATTACAAATAATTTTGGTAATATAGTTCTTCTTTGAATGGAGCTTTCTGAAGTGTATCAGAAAAGATGAGGCTGGAATGTGGAGCAAGAAACAATTTTCGTAATATTGTTCTTATTTCAATGAAGATTTATAAACAGATATTAAAAAAGATGTTGTAGTGTTTAGTACAAGGAATAATTTTGATACTATAGTTCTTCTTTGAATAATATGGCTCGGCTTGCCTTAAATTTAACCTTGTGCCAATAAAACACAAAATACCATATCATACTTCTTTGAATAATGTGTAATAAAGATGCATCAGAAAAGATGGTTCTGGAATTTGTCCCAAAAAATAATTTTGGTCATATAGATTTTTTAAATCATGCTTTATGGTGTATCGACAAAGATGATGTTGAAATTTGATACAAGAAATAATTTTGGCGATGTAGTTTTTATTTGACTGAAGCTTTATGAAGGTGTATTAAAAATGATGGCGCTGAGCTTTGGTAAAAGGAATAATTTTGAATAGTTTTTCTTTGAATTAAGATTTTTGAAAAGAAAAATGGTACTGGAATTAAGTACAAGAAATAATTTTTGATAATATTGTTCTTCTTTGAATAATGCTTTATGATGTGTATCAGAAAAGATGGTGCTCGAATTTGGTGCAAGGAAATAATTTTGGTAATGTAATTCCTCTTTGAAAGAAGCTTTGTGAAGTGTATCAGAAAAGATGGCATTGGAATTAATGTAGATTTTTTTAAATCTGTCTTTATGGTGTATCAAAAAAGATGATGCTGTAATTTGATACAAAAAATTATTTTAGCGATATAGTTTTTATTTGATTGAAGCTTTATGAAGGTGTATTAGAAAGGATGGTGCTGGAATTTGGTGCAAGGAATGTTTTTGAGGACACAGTTTTTCTTTGAATGTAGATTTATGAAAGTGTATTAAAATCATGCCGTTAGAATTTGGTAAAAAGACCGGTTTTCAAAACCAATTCATTTTTAATGGAAATTTATTATATGAAAGACAGATAAAATATTGTGGGAAACAGAAAATCGTTTATTTATAGCATAAATATGGGAGATTTTTTATCAATTGTAATTGATTGAAAAATTATTATTTATGTGACATATGTTTTTGATGCATCATTTCATTAGATTGATTAGTATCTCTTGTACTCTTTATAGCAAACCCAAGAGATAAACGCCTTTGCGCATGTAAATAAAATTGGCCTGCTGTTTTAAATCAGCTTGCATTATCTTGCTCATTTATCTACAAAAATCTGCATGTTCGAATATGAAATCAGTCTGTCACATACTCTCCCTATAACCTTAATTGAAACTCATTGAATTGATGTATAAAAGACCTTTCTAGGACAATTTTCTATGTAAGAAAGAAAATACTATTATTGAAACAATTTTTAAAAAAGAGAAACATGTATCATCATCTTGATATATGAAATCTATTTATTACTTTTAAAAAACTCAACTCACAATTACATTGTTCAAAACAATGTAATTGTGCGTTGGTCACTCAATCTTATTTAAAATAACATATTTGTAAATGTGAGATCCAATTTTTGTGTAGAAGTTTGATATGGAGGGTGTCAGTCCAGATCTCATCTTAACCATTTTGCAAAAACAGAATATCCGTCTCAAAGTAACTTTCATTGTTTCAGAGACATCCTTTGAAAGTGTTTTGCTTAACCAGGTGGTAATCTTTTGAGGGACTATTGGAAAATATGTCCTTAGTATTTAATACAGACAATAGATGGCATTTCAGATATTTTCTCAATTTAATTTATGTAAGCATAAATACCGCCTAAAAATAAATAAGTTAAAACCATGAAAATGTTAAAATGGTGGTAGGGTGATTTGATAAAATGATCTAGTCTATAAATCAGGCAATCTTGCCCAAGTTTATTTAAAAGTATTTATTTAACATTTCTGTTTTATTTCATGTATCTGGTTTAGATAAAACTTAACAATCGAAGCGAAAACTCCTCGGCTTCATTTGAGCCTTCCAAAATAGTTTCCATGTCATAAATTCGGAACTGCATGGATTTCTGCATAATCAATATCTGGTGGGTTATGTTAACACCTTCCTGAAACAAAGTTTCTATTTGTGGAGTGAGATTTAACAGTAAATTTTATATTCTTCCCTTCTTCTGTATTCTATTTCGCATTGTTCCTCGTTTCAAAACAAGGAAAACAGTACCTACTACAAATAAAACATCGATGGCTATAGATATTGTTACGAATGTTACGAGTCTGTGATGCTGCTTGCCAGCATGATTGGTTCCTTCACTGGAAAGAATGATTTACAGTATTCTTTACTGGATGCTTTGGATGCTCTTAGAAATAATCCCAGATCTTGGCGACGAATTTGGCGACAAAATGGATAATTCTCAAAACTTTGAGAATTTTCCCGATTCGTCTATTAGGAACCGAGATACGTCCAGATACACTCTGATTGGTCGAGATATTTCTAGACACGCCTCCTGGGACTATATAAGGGCGACAGTTTCTAGCTTATAGTAGAGTAGTCAGAACCGACGTTAGATAACGAGTCCTCCAGAGGAGAAGATAAAAAGCGATGGAGCCAAGCAAGTGCTGAACTGAGTTGTGTGCTTTGTAGTCTGTTAAAGTAGCAGCATCGAGTACTATAGTCAGTGCTGTGGATATCGTTACTACTTGTGAGCTATTGTCGTTATTGTGCGCAGCTTTGAGTTCGTCTTGGCTGTAAATAAACGCCTGTGTTGCGTCTTTACTAAAGGACTGACCATTGCCTGTTCATCTCTACTCACACCGTACACACCCACTATACGAGTAAAAAGATCTCGACGGATTAAGTAGAATAGAAAATCCATAACAATACATATAAACAAGTTTCTGATAGAGAGAATGTATCGTTATATGCCTTTGTAGGATTCAGATTTTCCTATCTTTCCGCACATCACATGATTTTACATCCAGAATTAAGTTCAATTTTGGAAGAGAAGGCACAGACTCAACAAGGAATAGAAACTCTATTCCAAGCTGCGGGGCCACGGTGGCCTGGTGGTAAGGTCTCGGCTTCGGAACCGGAAGGTTTCAAGTTCGAGACTCGATTCCACCGAAGAACCGTCGTGTGAGGGGGTCTCTTGCACGTTAAATCTGTCAGGCCAAACGTCCTCTCGCTGGTGTGGCGTGGTGTGGAGAGGGGGGTGCCACTTCAGGTGTCGTCCTCGTCATCTGAATGTGGTTCAAAATGACGAGGTCCGTCCACAAATAGCCCTCGTGTTGCTTAAAACGGGACGTTAATATAACTAAACTAAACTAAACTAAACCAAGCTGCGAAATAAAATGAATCTAGATTCAACACGATTTTTACATTTTGGAACAAGTCTTGCATGTTTTAATCCTTTGTGCTTGAAATGAGATTTCAGAAATAAGCAGGTAAAACAATTAAATACTAATACATATTTTTCACATTTTATTTATTTAATTAACATCGGGTCTAAATTAATTAAAAACTACCCACATTTGATGACTAACTTATTTCTACCGATTGTTGATTTCTAGAGATGAAGAAGATTAATACGGAATGCATTAAAAATTCCAGTATATTATTTGATAAAATTGAAAAACATGATTTTTTTATCTGTCTGCAACCAATTACCATAATATTATTATTAAAGAACTGTCACAGTCATTTAATCAATTCAATTAATATCGGTTCAGAATTAATTAAAAACTAGCCGCATTTGCTGACTAGTGTGTTTTCCCTTATTGCAGACCTCTTAAGATATAAATGATTAATACGGAATGTATTAAAAAGGTTTAACTTGTTATTGGATACAATTGAAAAAAATTATTTTACTTAAATCAATCTGCTGCAAATCATTCTGGAGTAAATAAAGAAATATATATACTAAGAAATAAAAACATAAATGAAAAGACTATGTCAAAGTTACAGTTAAAAAAAACAGTTTTTACTATTTTAATTTAAATATTGGGAAAATTCTAATTTGTACTTTTTATGGGACGTTATGGAATTATTCTGAATTGCATCTTAACGTTAAAAAAGATTTTACAAAAAGAATATCAAATTAAATTTTAAAAATTTAG
>JAPMOQ010016052.1:244654-257460 GCA_026543055.1 Argiope trifasciata | reverse complement strand
GGCTTAAAACTTTTATTTACAATAAAGACAAAGGAACTTTTTCTTGATTTTATCTTTTGTTGTATACTAATTTTGATGCAATTCCATAGGTTTAAAAATGTTACTTACAAGAATGACAAAGGAACTTTCCCTTGATTATATCTTTTGCTGTATACTAATTTTGAATTCATCCTCTATACTTCAGTGTTAAAAGATTTTTAGCCGTAGCAAATTTTAAATTGGAAACCTCTGTTGCCTGAGTACTTCAAAATATGCATAGAGAAAGAAAGTTCTGCTTAAAGGAGACAGTAACCTGTGAGTACAAGAAAAAAGAGTGCAAGAATGCTCTAAATTAGATTGAGTTAAATCATACATTTATTTTTCATAATTTCTTTTTTTTCTTCATTTTTTTTATATAGTTTCTCTTTTCTTTGAAATTTTTTCATATTTACTTTATATTTATTCTTTCTGTTTTCTAACTTTAAATTAACAGACAAAGTGATAATCTTTGATAAATCTTATTATTTACTAATTATGTTTCAATGATTCTTTAAGGTGGAATTTTATGTACTTTATTCTGCTTGAACCCTTCAGACCTCCATATTTTCTTTTTATGCCTCCTCCTTTCTTTTTTTGTCCTGGAATCTTTATTTTCTTTGGATATTTTAGCTTCTTTTACATCTAGGACACAAGCATAAGAAATATTTTTTAAATTGCTGGTCCTTTGTTATCTGTTTAAAATTCACTTTTTTATTTTTAATTTTTAGGTCTTTGCCGGTGTAATGGCACTTTTGGAACACACCTAGTCATCATCAGAATTAAAAATGTATGTAATTCTTAAAAGAATAACAATTATTATTACGAGGTGTGGAATATTAACTGTGGCAACTGTTTATTTATATGGAATACAAAAGCGATTCAAGTTCCGATGTTTTATAGGCCCTCAGTACAGTCACCAGGATTGTGTACAACCTGTTTACCATGATATTGAAATCTCAGAACACCTGTAGCAATGCATGTTCTGTTGATAGTCCGAATAGACCTTTCTATTACCGCAAGAATATCTGAACGATATGCTGTGGGGGAACGCTATTCTTTAGGATGGCACTATCGATACCATCACAGTCGTGCACCAAAATCAGAGTAATTTTCACATTGCTGGGATTCTGAATAAATTTCGAATGTCTTGGTGACCTGTAATGACACCATTCGTTTGATTGATGTTTCAATTTTGGCTGGTACGATCTGGTCCCAATCTCATCCATGTAATGAAACTGCTGTAAAACCTCTGCTGCTGCAGATTCAATTTTTATCCAACTTCGTTGCTCTCGTTTCGAAAACATCCAGACAACACTTACTTTAGACCGCAAGCTAATACAAGGATAAGTTCTTCTCATCACTCCACATGCGCGTGAAGTTCGAAGGACGAGAGTTTTTTGCTGAGGGGTAAGGTAGATGTGTAGCTAACGTGTGGTATATGTGACATTCTTTTGTTTGGTTGCTTGGCCCTTTTACGGCAATGTTGCCATTATTAAAGTTCCAACTCTCATACAAAAAAGTGCACAATTCTAACAGTATTATTACATCATTCCGGTTAAGATCAAGACATTTTATGCTTTGAAATTATTTTTTCATTCTATTTTGGAACACAAGTTATGCCGTTAAAAAAATCTCCAAATTAAGAAAAATGTTTCACTCCATTTTTTATTCGTCATCAATGGTAGTCTTGCAATTTCATCAAAATGACTATTATTATTATTTAATAAGACTGACTGTGCATATTAATAATTCAGCCCTTTTTTAAATTAAAAAGACTTTTGTTAGTCATAAAAAGTAAAGATAGGTTTATTCAAAATTCTGAAAATTCTTTCCTTTGAAAAAAATTGCCCTTATTTCGGAGAAAGCAGTTTTCTTGCAGACAATTTATCATGCCAATTTTTAATTTTTGCATAAGAATTGAATTAATCTCTTAGAACCTTTATATATATATATATATACACTGAAGTGACAAAAGTCATGGGATAGCAATATGCAAATATACAGATGGCAGTAGTATCGCAGCGAAAAAGTATAAAGGCGCAGTTCGTCTTCCAGAGCTTTCATTTGTGTTCAAGTTATTCATGTGAACAGGTTTTTCGTGATTTAGGGCGGCACGACGAGAATTAACAGACTTTGAACGTGGAATGTTAGCTGGAGCTAGACGCATGGGTCATTCCATTGTGGATACCGTAGGTGAATTCAACATTCCGAGATCCATAGTATCAAGAGTGTGCCGAGAGTATGAAATTTCAGGCATCACCTCCCATCATGGACAGCGCAGTGGGCGACCACCTGCACTTAACGACCGAGACCGCCGACGTCTGTGTAGAATGGTCAATGTTAATATACACGCAACACTTCGTCAAATAACTGCAAGAATCAATGTGGGACGTACGAGGGACGAGTCCGATAGGACTGTGCGGCGAAATTTGTCTTCCTTGGGCTATGACAGCAGAAGACCGACTCGAGTGCCTTTACTGACAGCACGACATCACCTGCAGCGACTCTCCTGGGCTTGTGAGCATATCGACTGGTCCCTAGACCAGTGGAAAACCGTGGCGTGGTCAGATGAGTCACGATTTCAGTTGTTACGAGCTGATGGTAGAGTTCGAGTGTGGCGCAGACCCCACGAAGCCATGGACCCAAATTGTCAGCAAGGAACTCTGCAAGCTGGTGGTGGCTGTATAATGGTTTTTACATGGCATGGACTCGGTCCTCTGGTGCAACTGAACCGATCATTGACTGGAAATGGTTATGTTCAGTTGCTTGCAGATCACTTGCAGCCATTCATGGACTTCACGTACCCACACAACGATGGGATTTTTATGGATGACAATGCGCCATGTCACCGGGTCAGAACTGTTCGCGATTCGTTTGAAGAACATTCCGGACAATTCCAGCACATGATCTGGCCACCTAGGTCGCCCGATATGAATCCCATCAAGCATTTATGGCACATCATCGAAAGGTCCTTTCGTGCCCAAACTCCTGCACCATCCAATTATTTCACAATTATGGGCATATACAGACAGCATGGCACAATATTCCTACAGAGGACTTCCAACGACTTGTGGACTCGATGACACGCCGAGTTGTTGCACTTCGCCGGGCAAAAGGAGGATCAACAGTCATCCCATGACTTTTGTCACTTCAGTGTATATATATATATATATATAGGAAAAGAATCCGGTGCTTGAAGGTATTTTCAAAGGGTACAATTCAGGCAAGAATTCCATATAAGAAATAAAACAAAAGAATGTTCAGCCAATAATTCAAATATTAATGTTTTTATTATAGTTGACAACTAAGTGTAAACATTTTAGACATTGGAAGTCATTCTTTTTTAAAAGTCAAGGTTAAATAGATGTTTCAAATTTTATGTCGTTGAAATTAAAGTATTGTGCTAGATAATGGAACAAAACTCAAAACTCAATTCATTGAAGTAGGGTAACTTGGAGAAGGTTAACAGGTTGCTTAGGTGCTGCCCTCTTAATTCGACAACGAACCAAAAGAATGAAATCTTCCCCAAATGTCTTTCTGTTGGCATATTAATATAAAAATCTAAATTGAAGTAATATATAATGCTAAGCAAAATGCTTTTTATGCTTAAACAAAGCATTAGAAAGATATCAGCCGAAAACAAATATTTTCATTTCTACAGAATACAAAATTTTTTAGATATCTTGCTTCCTGAAAAAACATCGGATAACCACAATCAACTTACTGCAAACATTTTTGCTCAACGAAAATAAACGATATCCAAAAACAACATCTGTATGTTTTCAGCTGCACCGACGTCAAAAAGTTCGCTTCCGGTGCAAACGATATTTTTCGTCAACCGAGATCGAATTCCATTTCGACAAAAGAGAGTTTGGAGTGTTGCAGAGCAAGAATTAATGAAGGCAGGAGCTGATTAATAAGCAAAAGTAGTAACAGGGCCTCTGAGAGGGGGACACTTTATTTCCGATCCATGAGAGGGCCCTCTATTGTTACTTCGAGAGAAACTTGAGATC
Source organism: Argiope trifasciata (assembly GCA_026543055.1). Lineage (NCBI taxonomy): Eukaryota > Metazoa > Arthropoda > Arachnida > Araneae > Araneidae > Argiope > Argiope trifasciata. The sequence continues at coordinate 253,429 of JAPMOQ010016052.1, read as the reverse complement.
AGTCTTTGTACGCCCTAATGAGTTTGTTGGTGACTGTTATTTCCTTTCCGACGGGTTCGGCGATTACAGTTAAGGAACGTTTTCGTTAAAACTTCCCTCAACCGACGGTGAAAAGATTGAAAATGCTTCGGCCCGATGTAAAGTGAAAAGAGTTTTCATTTGTCATGGAAATATTTATCTCGGTTCTCATTAAAGGAAGGGAGGTGGAATAAAAAAATAAACAAATATATAAATATTATAATTATTTTGTTTGGTATTTTTTTAAATAATAAGCACACTTCTTGTGTCAGTAGTACAGTAACGTTTTAAAAAGTACCGAAGTCAAATTTAAAAAAAAGAAAATTTTATATATGCTTAAATACTTTTATTCTGAAAGATTCTGAGTTATTCTATTATATTTAATTTAGGAAAAGTTTTGCTTAGTTATAATGTTTTGTAATTTTCTTATATTAATTTAATAATTCAGCATCAGAACTAGGCCTTTGTTTTTGATTCTACCTTTTAAATTTTATGCAACTTTTAAACTTTATTTGTCATTTATTTGCTTGTCCTTTTATTTTCTAAACTATTATTTGTCATTTTTGAAATTAATTTAATAATTCAGCATCATAATTGTGCCTTTGGTTTTGGTTCTACCTTTTAAATATTATGCAACTTGTAGGATAACAGGAAAAACGCATAGAATAATCCTTTTGAAATAAATTAAATTTTTTTATTTATATATTTAGCCGCTTGTCTTATTATCCCGAGTTATCTCGGGTTAGTATTCATTGCAATTTATTATTATCCCCGGAAAATTCGGGCGGAACAGAATTTGTCGGTACGATTTGTTTTACTACGATTTTACACGACCTAGAGGAAATTAAAGAAAATATTTAGCTTTGATTGGCAAATTGCCAAGTTTTCTTTTTTTTGCGGTTTTTTTCGCATCACTGGTCTCGTTATTTTTTTCGCATTGTATAGTATTGGTCTACTTATGAATTAGTAATGTATAAAAAAAGGATAGTTGCATTGAAAAAAAAAGTGAAATAATGGCGATGATGCAAGATAACGAAAAAAATGACGCATTTAAATCAGTGAGATTGCTTTCTTCGAAACTTTCACACATACTCTCTAATAAAGATGTTATTTACTGAATATTTTAGATGGCATTGGCGTACATTGATTACGAAGTTTTAACCCTTCGTATGTAATGTCCATTTTTACTGAATTTATCGTGTGATCTTTAGCTATATTTTTGCCGATTAATCTTTAATCATGCGTTAACATTATCCAGAAATTAGATTTTGAGATTTAGGTAAACATTTGTACACCGATTGGAACAAAAATTTTGCACAAAACTATTTCTAATTAAAAATTCCCATACCCTATCTGATATATTTAAGTTAATTGTGTTTTGGAGTTATTGCGTTTACATTTATTTGAAAGGACAGACCAACAGACAGTCAACCTTTCGTTGGATTTGGCTCAAAATTTAATAATCTTCTACAGTAATGAATGTTAAATCTATATACCGAATTTTATCTATCTAACTCTGTCCCATTTATAATTATCATGTTAAGTCATATTCAAACAGTTAGACAGATGATCTTACTCTGAAAATATTTTACTCAAAATTTGATAGAGACCTGCATATTTAAACGCCAACCTAAAAGCTTTTCTTAGTTATATTTGACAAAAATTGATAAGCAATTTTAGAATGAGTTTTTCGACCTCATGTAAATCAAAAGCGAATTGTAAAAGCATTTATTAGTGATATTTGTCAAAAATTGATAGACGGTTTTAGAAAATGAGTTTTTTTAACTCAAGTAGGTCAAAAACAAATCGCGAGTTTAGATTTTTTGACGATTATTATATTTTCTCTATACTGTGTGTATAAGAAATTAAAAGATACAATATTCTATAGCGAAACTTTAAAGACTGCGTTGAAAGAAAAAATATTTGTAAGATATATTTTACTCATTAAGATTATTAAAATAAAAATGCCATATAATTCAAAAAAAATCTCAAGAATTTTCAAAAACATTTAAAAAATAATAACAAAGTAGAACAAATTTTGCGCTTATTTTTTATTTCAGATGAAATTTAATATCCGGATTTGCACAAGAGACTAACAGATTCAAACACGCTAGGCTCTACATTTTCATTCATAACTATTTGAATGTGTAATTATGCAATTATTTATTTTTGAATCTTTTATATATAAATATAAATTTCATTCATTTAATTTTTAAGTTCATTAAAGTTTATATACATAATACCATCATCCTAATATTATTCACAGAATTCTAAGTTTGTTCCAACTCACACTAAATAGTTAAATAAATCAACCTCGATCAAAATGAAACTATCCATAATGTATCATTTTAAGAAAAATTTAAAATCAGATCTACTTGCTTTAAAATCAAAGTCTTGTTTCCGTAAAATAATCTATCTTCCCTTTTCCTCCCATTATTAACAGAATATCGAAATATTTTCAACACATTCTATTAAATGATTTCAACTCATTATCGATCATTCATTGAATGATATTAATATCTGTTACAAAGTAGCGTGTGGGGTCATTAGTACTAATAACTGTGCCAGGTTGCAGTGAAATCAATACTTGCAGCTGAGAGTTGAGAATGGTATTGTAAAACTTTTATTCAACGGTTTTTCAATACTAGGAATCGGCCAGATAGGCTATATTTAGATAAATGGTATCAGGAAATGTTAATAATTATATTACATCTGTGATTCATCAATTTTGTGCTTTATCGCAAATAGATATAATTACGAATGTACACACATTTTATAATAAATTATTAGATAGAAGTTTTAAATAATTTCCGCAAACCGGTAAGCTATATAAAGTTTAATTCTTTAAAAATTGTAAAAATTCATAATAATTAGAAGATTACATTTAGTTTGATTCTTATATAATGCAGAAAATTGTGTGAAAATTAATTACATTTTCTTAACATAAATACTATTTTAAACGTCGAATTACTTTTTTAGGCTTCATTACCAAAAAGTTATTAGTAATAATTGTAAAAATATTTATCACAGTGAGATTACCAGGACATCGGAAAAAACGGAGAAAATACACAGAATTTAAAAAATCATCTGAAAAAAAACTGTAAAAATATTCGTCACAGCAAGATTACCAGGACATCGGAAAAACGGAGAAAATACATAAAGTTTAAAAAATCGTCTGAAAAAAAAGGAAATTCTAAAATATCCACAAAACTAGAGAAAATACCGGAAATTTCAAGTTCCTTACTTTTTAAAAAAAAAATATTATTCAAAAAAAATGTTTCATTCAAAAGAAAAGAAAACCAGCAAACGCAAAGCAACAATACAAAAGAATTTGTAGCAAAAGATTGATTGAAGCATGAAATTATAGCATGAGATTTCTATTACAAATTTCGTTAGTTTAATTCTAATATATCACTGTATATACCATTTTTTGCTGCATTTTTGTTAATTTATCCATACCAATCCTATCTGTGAAAGAATTAACAAAATGACAGCCCCTGTATTGATGAAAAATAATAACAAATCCTTTAAAAAATATAGAAATTTTTCATTGAATTATGAATTTAACTTAAATAATCTATTTGTTGTAACCAATAATTAAATTATTGCAAGATATAATTATGTAGATATGTTCTTATTTAAGACCAAAGGATGAAATTAAAGAATGAAATCTATGATAACAAATTTCAAGTTATCTTGTGAGAACATTTTTGTTTTATAAGTCATTATTTGTCTTCATCAATTGAAGTCATTAATAAGTTTAAACCAGTTTGAAAAAATCACGAGGCTATCTCTCTCCCTCTCTCTCTATATATATTTATATAAATATATATAACATTTTAAATCTTTCCTTTTAAATTTTTCTACCTGGTAAACAAATTTTAGTACACAACCAATTTTGAAGTGAAAAAAAAAACAATTTTTTCTAAATATTGACGCATGCATCATCTGATATTCTCGTAATTGTTTCAAACTGGTTAATGACATAAACGAATTAAGAATATTCATAACATTTCAAAGATTGAATAATTTGGAAATCACGTTGTAACTTTAGTTGGTGATAAATCGGCAAATATGAAAACTTTCTACATTATTTTCTAATAACTCTAAAAGCGAAAAATGGATATCTTCAAAGTTATAAATCATAATTTCGTTGACAACGCATTTTGAGGCTTCAAAAGCCTCAAACCCAAACAACATAATCTTCTCACATGATAAAAAGAAATAATCAACATCCATTTCTCTCAATTTTGCTTCACGAATGAACTAGAACACATTAGTATAACATTTCTGTAATTTTAAAGTTGACTTTTAAAATGATAATAATTATAAATTAGTAGCATTATTCTGTAGTATAAATTTGACTTATGGGTGAACGATTTTGACAAAGAAAATCTAATAAAGTCATAATTGTTTTACAATTAATTCATTTTAATTAAAAATGCTATATTTAAAATTGCTCAGATGATTTTTTTCTTATTTAATCGCTGATCTACATCCATTTACTCAATTGCTTTTTTAAAAATATAACGCAGTTTAGAATTTAAATTGAGAAATAAAAAAGAATTTTTAATACAAAGAAGAAAAGAAAACTAATTTAAAATTTGTTTTAATACTTCTTGTTTTTCTTCGTGAGCACAACATTAAAAGTTCATGAAAAGTCATCAAAACCAAAAGAACCCAAACTTTTGAAAAGAACAACTTTATTAACAGAATAACTTTAATTCCTAGAGATAGCTAATTTGATGCAGACGATAATTTATCAAACAACAACATTGGAAGCAACTTTTTTTTTTCTGTAAGCTGCGCTCGCAGCTGTCGATGTAAATACAGAAAAAGGAGGAAATGTTTTGACAAGTTGATATCACTTATTCTTCTTGGGGCATAGAATGAAATATGATGTATTGGATCATAACCCATAGTCTCCCAGGTACCAAAGAAATACATCATTGAGTTAACGTACGGAGAAAGATGGAATTTATTATTTTTGAAACACCAGAAGTAGGCTCGCTTCGAATTTTTACTTCTTAAGTATATACTTCCTGAATCGAAGCGAATATTTTGAAATCCACTCTTTTTTGGACACTGATTAATGGTTTTCCATGAATTTTTCAGCAAACGACGAAGTTTCTTTGTACCTATCTAGAAGATGCTAGTTAATTACATTTTCTTCTAGAGACACCTATTTTCGTCGAACAAATTTTGATGCCAAATTTTAAAGTTGAAATTGTTTTTGAATGTTAGAAGATCATGTGAAGTAAAAGCTCCTTATTCGCGCTTCCTTCATTCGCGTTTTCACTATTCGTGGATGTAAAAAATGCGACTCAATTCCTATGTTCGCGGCTAAAAATTTCTTTATTCGCGGATCTAATAAGTACATACATCATAATAAAAGGATTCCAATAGGTATCCGACCCAATACCCTTTGTAAATGCCGTCAAATGGACTAATAAAAAAGTAAAATAGATATTATAACAACTTTGCTTAAAGTATGTTGTTAAATGCGAAGCCGATATTGCCAATGGAATAGGACGAGATAGGTTAGAACAGATAGAATCAAGTGACAGGAATTGCTTGAATCACAAGATGAAGATCTGACTGAAACCGATTTGGAAGAAATGTTAAATTCACAGCCCATTGAAGAAGAGGCTTCAGCAATCACTGGAAACGTGACATTTAATTTGAAAAATCTTAGTGAATGGCAAATGAGCTTTGCGATTTCTTTATGAACATTGATCCGTCTGTGGAACGAAATCTTATTTTTAAGAGGCAAATTGCTAATGCGACTGCTGCGTATCAGTCTGAATGGAAGTAGCTTTTAAAAACTGCCAAGCAAGAGAAAATTACAAAATTCTTCTAAACATTGCCTAAGCCTTAAGATAATTAATCAAAATGTTCAAAAACTTCCATTAAATTGATTTATATATATATATTATTTTGACCCCTTGGAACGTATCCCCTACAATCCCCTATAAATTACATTCCGTATTCACGTTTTCTGTATTCGCGGCATGTTTATGGAACATATACTCAGCGAATAAAGAGCTTTTACTGTATTAGTTAAATGTAAATAAAGGAGCAGATAGATTTAAATTTTCACTATCAGAAATCACGAGCTGGATGATTACATTTTCTTCTAGAGACATCTATTTTAGTCGAACAAATTTTGATGCCAAACTTGAAACTTGAAATTATTTTTGAACGATAGAAGAATCATGTATTAGTTAAATGTAAATAAAGGCGAAGATATATTTAAATTTTCACTATCACAAATATCACGAGCTTGAACATCGCCATAAATATTTATAGCTCTGATTTCAATGATATTATTTCGGAAATAGGAGTTTCAAATGCATGTAGGGAATATACAGTTTTGATTTTACCATTTATATCGCGAATTCTTCATTCGCGGGGTTTCTAATAAGACAATGTATAGTGAAATAATAATCTTCCAATTTTTCTCCAAACAAGAAAGGTGGATGAAAGATGGAAGAAAGGCAGGTGACTAATGATGGCATACCTAGGTGAACATTAAATTTTCCTATGAAATTGAAATGCTGGAAATTGGTTTTTTGTGTCCGGTTGATGACTTGTTTCACTAACAGAATTTTAGAAACAAAGTATCCGTAGTATACACTGTTATTTCTAATTATTATGTCTTATTCGCACGATGGCATTTACTCTTTCTAAATAATCCCCAAAAAGTGAATTTAAGACTTAATAAAATCGATAGATTAAAGACAATGTTCGGCATTTCATAATTATTGTTTGCTAATACTTAATATTAATATACTGTTATCAATTCTCTTGGTTTTCTAATATAACACTCTAATGTGCAAGAAATTTTAAATAACGTTTTAGGTGCTCATAGCACACAAGACCTAGCCGAAGAATTTCCATTTGTGCTAGGAGGGGAGTGGATAGCATCTTTTTAGAGAAAGTAAGCAAGAAGGTTTTGGGGAACCATTTCCAGTGACTTCACATGTAATTATCAGTTTTCATAAAGTGTCTTGAGTATTTAATTACCATCCTTTAAATAGATTATCGTTAATGATATTTCAATTGAAATTGATTTTAGAATTGTTACATTAAATTATAGGAATATATTGTTCGTTTCAAATCATTTTAAAGTATTCCCGGAGTAACTTATTTGTTTATAAAATAAAGAATCTTATTTTTCTACGATACACTCTTGAGTAATATCCAGCTCCCGTACTATCCAGCCTAGTTTTCTTTTATCGTAATTGAATGAGGAAAGCATAGAGCTTATTAAATCATCCATTAAGGACTTTTTCAAAGCCTAAAAATTGTAAGTCTTGACTCCTCTTAGGGTTACTTTCTCCTACATGTTTAATCATTTATCAGAGAAAAATAGAGTCAGTTTCAGTCAATTTTCTTAAGAATTAGGCCTCATATTTACGACAATGGTTTTTAACGCTTTTTTGCATTTAAGTAGAGCATTGCGTAATTTATGTTACAATGTAAACAGTTTTTATCTGTATAAAATTATTGCAACTCTCAGAGTAACATATAAAATAACAGTATAGAGTCTTCTTTTAAATCTAACACTTTGCTGGTAACTGCTTCTACAACTCACAAGGCTGAAGCTGCGTTCAAATTAAAATAATAATAGATCTTGTTATGTAATAAGAAGTGAGAAAATGCGTATTACTATAAAAAGTTTTGTAATAAATTTTTTTATCATCTGGTAATCGTGGGCAAAGAAATGAGTTCAATGAACTATTAGCTGTTTTTGTTATCCGACCTTATATTCACGCAAGTTAGGCCACTAAGTGTACTGTATGGAGTGTATTTTATGGAGAAGTGTACTATATGTAGTTTTTGACATTTTTTGAAATTAAACTTTTTATACAACTACTTGTTAGTTATCTTCTATAAAAATTTGAAAAGTGTATTTTGTAAAAAACATCTACCTTATTATAAATCGATGAATAGTATTTCTTGTTTAATCAATATTTAGCTTCATTCCAAAACAACGGTTTATATGCTACAAGTATCTTCATATGTATATTTTTTGTGGTACCGTCAGTACCACTGTTTAATTCCCTTTTTTAATTATAAAACCAAACATATACTATCTAAAATATCAATCTATTTTTATTACAAATCACACTACGTTACTCCAAGTGCAATCAATACCTATTTTCTTTCCAAAATAACTGTACAGACCTCCCTCCGGAAGCGTCCTCTTAGCAAATTATCCACTTACCATGTCAACCCCTCACGCCCATCCCGATTTCGCCCTGTAATTGCAAATGAAAACGCACCTGGAACAAACCCCGGCCCCCACTTTCATGGCCACTTACCCATATTTACCAAGATAATGAATCCAATGAATACTTAATGTATTCCCGGATGGCGCGGATGGACCAATTTCGCCTTCCGTGTGAAAGTGCCTCGTCTGGAAGTGCCGCAAAAAAAATGCCAGGAATCGATATCCTTTTTCCTTCGAGAAATTGATCCGGTTTGGATCTGTTGCACACACACAGTGTGAGCAAAGTGAGAGAAAAGTAACAGGTGATTCATTTTCGTTCATTGGAGACGTTTCGCTTTGGGTTACTTGTATCGATGAATGTGAAGATTCATCATTTCAAGAGACGTTAATTTTGAAGGGATGAGTTTATGTCCAGTAAGAAAAGTTGGAGTTGGAAAAAAATTTGTTGTTGTGTTGTGTTTATGTTATCGGTTTGGGGAGATGAGTTAATGTAGCAAAAAGTGTTGCATATGAAAGAGAAT
>JAPMOQ010016052.1:224290-243688 GCA_026543055.1 Argiope trifasciata | reverse complement strand
TTATTCTAATCATAGTATTATATTAGAAGATACATAGAAGAATAATAATATATTAGAATAATTATTGTTGCATAAATTCTTTCTCTTCGATAGGGTCAATTATTTACCGAACAGAATTCGAAAAAAGCAGTTATTTTTCGAATCAAGAATTTAAAGAAAAGTAGTTTTTAGGAATGATTACAATAATTATTCTTTTTATTCATTTTTGAAAAAGAAGACAAAGAAATTTATACCATTTCGAATTATATTCTTTCACCTTTATCACTACATATAAGCATTTTCTTTTCAAAAGTAATGGTTTACTACTATAATCCAAAAATACCCACTTTACAAATCATCCCTTTCCGATATCAACTCCATCTCACTCATTTTATTCTTTTTCTATTCCTATTATTGCAAAATGAGGTAACACTCCGGGCACCACTTTTACAACCACTTACTCATATTTACCAAGGTAATGAATCCAATGAATAGTTAATGCCATCCTAGATGATGTAGACGGACAAATTTCACCTCCCGTGTGAAAGTACACCAGCGAAATGCGGGGGGAAAAAATAAAAATCGATATCTTTTTTGCCTCGGGGAAAAATAATCCGGTTTTGGGAACTGGCACCGTTATCAGTAAAAATGAGTAAGGAATAACGGATAATCAATTTGCATTTATTTGGAAAATGTTCATTGTTATAATTTTTCTGCAAATGCGTATTTCTGATATTTGATATGACAGCTACTTAGTCTTTGTATTGATGTGTGCCTTAAAATGTTTATATATATATAAACATTTTTTGGTATTCTTCCGTTATACTGGTGCAATGAAAAAATCGCCAAAAAGTCGCCAAATAATCGTTAGTTGAAAAAAGTGTAAAACCGCTAAAAATGCAAAATTACCTCAAACTTCAAGTAGTTAAAATTGTTGAATTTGTTCGAGTTTTGTTCAGATTGGCGACATTTATTTTGTCATTCGCTTCGCTTTTCGACTTGACTCATTGCGTTTGGTTCTCATTGCCGAGTTCATGCCCCCGTATAACAGAAAATTACTAATTTCTCTTAGTGATTTAGTGAAAATTTTAATAAAAAATATTTAGGACAAAAAAATCTTAAAAATACGAGTCTTTTAAACAAACTTTTAAATAAATTTAATTCTTTCCCTGTTTTGATGTATTTTTTTTTAAAATTAGCACCAATGTTTTTTTTTTACTTTTCGGTCACATGGCGTGCATTGAAAAAATTTCTCTTAATTGTTGTGTGTTATTTGTGTGCAAACTTGTGTGTGCCAAGTTTGTAAAATTTTTTAGCCATGTAGCTTTACATAAAAATTTCTCATTTTTAATATCGTAATCAAGCGCATTTTTATAATCTTCTTTATTTTAATTGCTTGTCGCAATTGACAACCAATTAGTCTGCGTAAAGTTATTAATTACATTTCATTTAAATTGCCGCTTAGATACATTTATATATCTATGACTCCACTAACTTGTCATTCAAGTTTGCATTTCGTTTCATTGTCTTAACGAATGTTTTGTTCATCGCGTACATAAACTTTTCTAACAGAAACATTACCTTGTCATCATAGCGCTATTAAAAACGAAAATGCTTGATTAAACTATCTTTTAACTTTCGTTGTTTTAAAATTACCCCCATTTCACTCGTTTCGTAAACTGACAGTCTCCCTCTTCCTTAGCGTCATCTGACCGTGGTTCAAAATTACGAGGTCCGTCCTAAAATAGCCCTCGTGTTGCTTTAAAACGGGACGTTAATGTAACTAAACTAAACTAAACCCCTCTTCCTTAGTTTTCAAAAATGAAGCAAAGCTACGTGATTGAATATTTTATGAGGCAATGGAAACAGTTTGTAATTAAAGGCATGAATGTAATCTTTTGTTGGAAAGCACACAACAAAATTTGCAATTACCAAAATTTAGAAAAGAATATTACTAGAAAGAATATTATAAGAAAAGAATATTATAAGTAATTATTAAATCAATAATGAAAAAAAATGAATTTAATTTTCGTACCTGTAGTATGAATTTTTGTGCAATAATATGTTTGGTATTGAAGAAACACATCAAAATTCAGCTTAAATTTTTTAATTGCAATATTTCAAAGGATCACATTTTTACCCTGCAAGGTTTATGTATAGCAAATTTAATAACTAAAAGTCAAACTATCCAGGCAATAGAAAGCCAACACTTATACATACATTCATATTTATTTTTAGTAGAAATAAAGATTTTCTGCTTTCAATCTTTGTTTTCTATAATTAATTGTTATGGATAATCATAGAATTTAAAGCTTTAATTATTAATTAGCTGGAATTATTTTTCTTAACTTATGCTAATAATAAAAAACATTATAGCATACAATTATAAAATGTTTCAAAGCCCAAGAATATCAAAAACTTAAGTAGAAATTCCGTCTTGGTTGCAAACCACAAATTGTGTTCTAAATTATTCTTCCGACTTCACAATGTGTTGCTAATCCAATTAACTTAACTTTAGAATAATTTCACTGATTATCAGTATGAATCTAATATACCAACTTGATAAAAACGAACTACCTATCTTTGGATTCACGCATCATTTATTGATTCTGTATAAATTTTCTAATTAATTTTTGAATCCGCAGCAAATATCGTTCCCACAGTCTCTGTAACAACAGAATGCCGACAAAGTACACAGAAACACCAAAACATCCAAGCTCACCCAACTTCCAAAAGCACCAGCCCAATTACACACAATGCCTAATGTTGCTCTAAAAGGTTTTCTAACTAAAACCGGCGTTCTTTGATCTACTCGGATGGCTTTGTATATCAGTCAAGTATCAGATTTGTGTTCCAACAAGTATCGATCACCAGCGCGGTCCTAGTTATTTGATTTGTAGCGCGAAGAGGTGAAAGTGTAGCACAGCTTATCGAACTCGGAATCGAACTGCGACGAGAGATTCGTGCAGTTGAGGCATCGAATTTATATCAGAGTGGGCGGCTTCGATAATTCAGACCTGGATGATGCGGATGTGTAGCTAGAATTATGGGGTTCATTAGAATCCTGTAGAATAATTATCAGTTAGTTAGGGTTAAATGTCAACTGAAATTGAGATCAATAGAATGAAATGTTAAAAGATGGCTACTGTGATTCATCTCAAAAAGTCAATTTGTACTGCTTGTGTCAGTATGATTAATCGCCGTGACATTATTTAACCTTTGAATCGAAAGATATTTTTGCTTATAAGGTATTGTCAATAGATTTGGATTTCTGATGTGTCGGAATTGGATAGCACATCGTATATATTTGATCATTAAAAGACTTGTTATATTATACGTTGACCCAGAAGATCTAAAATGAAGATTAATTGTTTACAGTTATTTTTTTTAATTACTTACGGAGTACTTTCTTATCCTGCCTCTTATCTATTTCATTTCTTATTAGTCTACATTGATTTCGGATTACACAGAATAAGATTTTACAAAACTTTATATTATATTGACTCATTTCCTGTCAGCTTCTCTGCCTATTATTATATTATGCTGGCTCGTTTCTTGATAGCTGGTCAGCATATTTTTATATTATACTGATTCTCTTCCTGTCAGCTTGTCTGCATATTTTTATAAAGATTCATTTCATTATAATTGGTTTGCATATTATTATAAAGATTCATTTCATTATAGTTGGTCTGCGTATTATTATAAAGATTCATGTCATTATAGCTGGTCTGCGTATTATTATATTATGCTGATTCACTTCTTGTCAGCTGGTCTGCATATTATTATAAAGATTCATTTCTTGATAGCTGGTCTGCATATCATTATATTATGTTGACTCCTTTTCTGTTAGATGATCAGCATTTATTTCGACCATACTGACCATGATTCCATGTTATTCGAACATGTTATTATATTATAATGAATCATTTCGTCATAGCTGGTCTGCCTATTACTATATTATACTAACTCACTTCCTATCAGCTGGTATGGTTATTATTAAATTATACGGACTCACTTCCTATCAACCAGTATGGTTGCTATTAAATTACACTAACTCACTTACTATGAGCCGGTTTGCTTATTATTAAATTATATTGACTCACTCCCTGTCAGCTGGTATACATATTGTTATATTATACTGGTACAATTCCTATCAGCTGGTATAATATCACTTAATCATATTCCTTATTCAATACGGAAAAACTCAAGATACAAGCGAAGATATTTATGGAATTAAGCATTATCCAGATAAAGTGTAGAATTATTTGTATAACAGGTATTATATACAGGGATAACTACTTCTTTTGATACAATAATTCCTAATACTCCAACAGGATGACACATCTTGTTTGGAACAGTCACTGATATTTCATACCGTATAAGGATGAGAACATTTGGGAGGCTTAGACTATCTAAATCATTGCTACCTTATTTAATTATGAATTTAAATATCAGAAATTCTCTAGTTCAATTAAGTAAGTTGGAAACATCTTCATAGTCGAGGAAATTTAATGGAAACTCAATGGAAAAAGAGTTTATGAAGCTATTTATTGAATTAAGTACTATCCAAGACAGAATATATCGATTAAATATATGATGAAGGGTACTAAAATAACACCATTAACTGTTTTGATACAGTAATTCGTAACATTCTAGCAGGATGATGCATCATATTTGAGACAGTTACTGTTACATTCTTTATAAGGATGCGGCTTAGGCTTAAGCCATTTGACAGACATAAGCTTAGACCTGTTGAGAGGCTAAGAATTCTCTAAATTTTCCACTTTTCAAAAGTATTGTTACTCTAATTAATTATGAGTTTAAGTATCGGAAATTCTCTATCTCAACAGAACCAGTTGGACACGTCATTTTATACAAAGATATAATTTAATGGAAATCCAATGAAAAAATAGTTTAGGAGGTTATTTATTGAATAAAGTGCTATCCAACTTTATAGCTACCATATTTCGATTAAATGTATGATTAAAAATAACAGCATTAACTTTTATGACACTGTAATTCGTAAATTTCCCGCAGGATGGGGCAGTTAATACTATTTCATTATATATTAGGTTGCATCTTAGGCTTAAATAATTTGAGAGGCATCGGCTTCACTAAATCATTTCCACTTTTAAGGATACGTAGTTTTACTTAATTATGGATTTAAATATCAGAAATTTCCCAGCTCAATGGAAAATGTCGGAAATGTTATCTTATCCAAAAAAAAGTAACCCTGTTGATGAATTAGAATTCTCTAAATAGGCTTCTAACTTTTTGCATCAGCCACGGGAAAAATTGAGAGAATATATACTTTAGTAAAAAAACAGGTACTGGTGCTGTATAGGCATTATGCATCAAATTTGGTACATATTTTTAGGAGGGAATATATGCCAGGAGTTTGCAAGGAAATTTTGGTTAGTTACAAATCAATTGAGATTAACAACACCTTTCACAAATATTCTTGCACAAACGTGATTTCTAAAGCATCTTAAAATTTAAAAAAATTGTAATTCTAATGACATCATTTTAACTGTGGAACAATATTTGGCTGAATTTAGAAAATTTTGGGAGATAATTTTTTGTACAAGCCTCAAGTATCAAATTTGATACAAATACATTTTGCTAGGAGGGAATATATTCCTGAATTTTGCTATGAAATGTCAATTCAAATCTTGATTAATTAAAAATTAGTTGAGATTGACAACTTCCAAAAACATTCTTGCACGAATGTGACTACTAAAACATTTTAAAATTCATAAAATTGTAATTCTACTGATATCGTTTTAACTGCCGAGCAATAATTGCCTGAATTTAGCAAAGTTTTGGGAAATAAGTTTTTCAAACCTTTTACGATATTTCCCATTATTCCAATAAATTGAAACAGTTACAGCACAATACTTGATTCTATTAATAATTTTTTATTTATATTATAAATAAAACTCTCCAAGACTTAAAAAAGCACAATCTTTACGTTTATTATTTAAAAATTAAAAATACTTTTTAGAGAAATTCATGGACCTGAAATACATAGATTTAATTAAAATCAAATATATCCAATGCATCAGACAAGCCAGTTATTTATTAAAAGATAATAGATTTTCGAAATTCCCCAGCAATAATTATGAAAGCCATTTTAACTTTCATAACTTACTATTTTTTTTAAATAAATAGATAAATTTCAATTTTATATTTAAAAAATATACGATATAAAAACTAACTCAAAAGCATAAAGTATTATTTTTTTTAAAAAAGAAGTAGTTTACCCTGTCTCTATAGATTTTCTATAAACTTATCCTTTAAAACAAAAATTTTAAAATTTTAAAAATTATGAGAAAGAAAATTTAAATTACTTAAGTGTTTTTTACTGTAAACATCTATATGTGGGAACATAATTTTTAAAGACACAGCAAACACTTTGAATTTTTAACTTCAATTTATTCCATCCCGAGAGGCATGATTTATGTTTAAGCAGAAGCGACGAGCACATCAACTCAGAGCGACACAAGAACGAAAGGAGGAAATACTAAGAGCGAGGGAGAATATTTTTCCCAGTGCTTATTTTCTTTGATATTTTGATAGGGAATTTAAATATCTTCTATAAAGAATATTCTTGGATAGTCACTTTTTTATCCCTTTACTCTGAGCGTAAGTAAAAATTTAAACATTTTTACAAAGCTTTTATGAAATTAAGAAAATAGAACAAATGGAATGGTGTAAAGAAATAAGAGAGTATTTAAGAATGAATTTATGGGCTGAATTAAAATAGAAATTTGGGAATTAGGATTAAATTAGATTTTAAAATATCATTACATGTATATGTAAATGCATATTTAAACACAATAATATCAAATTTAAACACACACACACACACATATATATATAACAAAACATTCAGATATCTTAGTCATTTTTTTTAATTAAACATTTATAATATGAAAGAGAAAATTAATATCTTATACAATTTTGCAATATTATGAATTATTCTTCAAAACTCTTTTTGCAATTTTATGGAAACTGTAACTTCTTTTGTTACGAAAGAGAGTGTAACAATTAATTCAAAACACGAATCTAATAAAAGAAGAATAGTAATTTCGAATCTTCAAAATGGAAGAAAGAGAGATGAATTTCGTAGGATGAATATTCCATTTCATTCTCGCAAAAATAACCCTTATATCGAACTCAGAGCAGACGATTTTAATCATACGTGAAGAGCTTGAAACCATTTTCGTCGGAAATAAATTGACTACTTCTTTTTCGTAGCAGAAAAATTCGAACTTATTGCTTTGAATTCGAAACTTCATCAGATTTCTTGGAAGAGTTTAGTATTTCGGAGTGGAGGTGTTCATATGTTTCTGGGTGTTGGTGACAATTTTTCTTACGCAGGCCAGCTTAAACTTGTTGTTATGGAACTGGGAAGAGTATTCGATTACTGGAAATAAATTTCTTTTTTAAATAAATGCAATCTAGCAGAATTCTTGTTATCGATTCTATAAAACTGCTAAAAGAAATTTCTCAACTGGTATAAAGTGGAATAATAATTTATTCCACATTTAATTAAATATTATTTTAAGTTAATCAGTCTCAAATGATCAAAAAGGAATAAACCAGAAAAAAATTAGATTTTGAAAACTGTTCACTTCTTATATATATAAAATAACAATAGTGAAAATAATTTATACTTTCATTAGAAATTTTTATTTTGTATTTCTCTTACATATTTGTTTTTAAGTTAATTTTTTTAAAAAAATTTTTGAAATCTCATTATAATTGCGATATTAAATAAAGAATAGAATTAAATGGAGTGAATGAATTAATAACCGATAGATTTATTTCAAACTTTATTATTATTTAAATAAGTGCTTTCGTTATCGTTTTCACTTCTTTCGTTTAGCAATAATTTTTGAAAAAATAATAACTGCTACATTTTTTTATTATTATTATGACGTTTATATTCAATATTTTATCTCCAAAGGCTTTAGAATTTGGTAATTTAATAAATGTTACGGCTATTTATAACATATGAACTTTATCTAATGTCGTCTTCTTTATAGATTATTTTAATTCTAAAAGTCTACTTTTAAAAATGGGATTGAAATTGAAAAAAAAATACCTGTTTTTAGAAATGTTATTTTTATTGAAAAATTATATATTGATTAAACTATTATCTTAATTCTTTTTATTTAATATCGTTTTACTTTATTATATCTGTAGTAAAGCTAAACTATAATAACTTCGAACTCGAAATTTTGTCGAGTTTCTACGTTTTAGACCTTTCTGAATTCTAAAAACACATCTTTAGTAAATGTCCGCGTAACTGTGGAAAAAAAAATACTTTATGACAGACAGATTAAATTTGGCATAAGTTCTTTATACAGAATTTGTAGGTTTCTTTCAAATTTGGAGCAAATTTTATTTAGTACGTATAGTTAACATATTCAGTTTAGACACTTATCGTTTTTTGAACCATATTCATCAAATGGTTGATATCTGTCGGTCAGTACCTTTAGAAACATGTAAACTCAAAAACGGATTATTGTAGCGGATTAAAATAGCTCAAACGGATTAAAACAGCTCAAAAACGGATTATTTAAATGCATCAAATTTGGTATCGGAGTTTTTTTAATTACAGGCATCAAATTTTTGTTTTGTTTTTATTGCTGATGGGCTGATTTTTTGTTTGAATCGGTTAACAAAAAGCGCATCTAAAACATTTCAGTTTACGAATATTATTAATCGCACGCCAGAGATTAGAAATCTAGCCAAGGATGACATGATAGATTTAGTAAAAATACTCAATTCATTCCAAAATTTAATGTTTCGTTACTATTGGTCACCAATGCTATGCAAGGCGTTCTCCGAATAACATCTCTATTGCGAGAAAGTTTTGAGGAGATCCCTATCGCTGATATAAAAAAGATTAAAATAATTTGGTTAACTTTTTAATATTCAACACAGATGATTCATTCCAATGGATATGATTAAATAAGATGTGACTTAATACTGAAATTCCATCGTATATAAAACTGAATCTGTAATCTATAATTACAGTACTGATTTTGCAGTACTTTTCTTTTATAATTAAATAAGATCTGAATTAATATTAAGTCTTTATTATACAAAGTCTTTATTATATAATTGATTCTGAATATTTTTGTATATGAATGTCTGTCATATTCTCATTTAATTGATATTCGAAATATATATTATATAACTAATTTTGTAACTAATTTTCTTCTTGAATGCCATATTTCTCATTTAATTAATAACCTGAAATCTATATTATATAACTGATTCTGCATTCTTTTTCTACTTGAATACTATAATTCTCGTTTAATTAATGTTAGAAACATATCCAAATATAACAATTTTGTTTCTCTTTATTTATTTTTCACTTTTATACATTCTAAAAATTTAATATGATACATGTTGATTATTTTGGGGATCTTCAACGCAGAATTTAATTAAATGACATAACATATTTCGTTTTTGAAATTAAGTTATATTTTAATAACGAATTACAAAATTTAATAAAAGTTCACTCCTTTAATCGAATATTTATCAAATTAATATTATCTGTAACTGACATAAGCTTATTAGCAGAGAAATTTAATATTCGAAAGTTATTAAATCATTGTACTAATATAAGTTTAAAAGAACCAGTTTTAAATAGGGATTTAAAATTGTTCAATGCTTTGTTAATAGATTCATGTTAAGGGAAATGTTTTTGTGTCGATATGTATTGAAAAATAATTTTAATGCAACTTAATTTCTTTAACTCGATATTCATTAAGTTTTTTACACATGAAACGTGAAGGATTTAATTGGACATTTTTGTATTGTATTAAATTTTGTGGTAAGTAGATATTAATTAATGTTTTCAAAGCACAAGAAAAAAATTATGCACTTTTTCGTGTTTTATTTCAAGGTTTTTTTGTGTGGTTTAGAATACATTTATTGCATTGACATTTCATTTCAGAGCAACGCTAAAGCTGTTTTGGAACGGACCTCATAATTTTGAATCGCGGTCAGACGATAAGGGTGACACTTGAGCTGGAAACCCCTCTCCACACCACCTCAGACGAAGAACATTTTGCCTCAACTTATTTAATGCACAATAAGTCGTTTACACGGCGAAACTTACACGGTGGAATCGGGTATCGAACTAGAAATCCACAGATTCTGAAGCTTACAACCAGACCACTGCGGACGTTTTTATCGTGTGGAATATGTGATAAAAGATCTTTTGGATATTCTTCTACAAATAATATAAAAAGATTGTAGATATGTTTGTATGTACAAGCATTCTACAAGATCGACCATTTGAAATTGAACTATTAATTTGGCATAAACATATCTTAAATGTTGAAAATGTGCCCCTTCCATAGAACGATTTATTTTAAAAAATTTATTTTGAATTAAGCGAGATTTTGTAGTTTTACAGTGATTCAGAAAATATTACTAAGTCAACCTAAATTTTATACAGTTTAAAAATTTTAAAAATGGCATTTTTATGATTAAAAATGTAATTGTCATATTTAAACTGCTTCGAGCATAAAACATACTGTTCTTTGAAAAAATTTATTGGGCCTTAAATGAACTTTTTGTCCTTGGAAAAGTAATTTGAGGCAAAATGATTCACCTAATACAAGGGTTTGTTTATTGTATATAAAGACCAAAAATTAATATATATATATAATTTTTTCACGTCCAATTTCTCCAAAAAGTTAATTTACAGCTTTTTACTATTTTGTATGTATTTTTAACTAACAAAGTTCAAAAAAATAATCAAACGTTAAAATGTTGCACCATCTTTAATGAAGATCTTGAGCCACCTCACGAGCGCAAAGTGTTAAACTTTGAAATCTTCTGTTTTAGAAAAATAGGAGGGAGGAAGAACATTAAAAGCCAAGTCATTTTCACAATGTCTGCCTTTAAGACCAGAATACAATTTAATATTTTTATCATAACGCATTTGCATCGAATTTACTGTAATTTGCTTTAGCTTTTTGCTGATCAATTCATATATTACTGATAAAACAGTTATTTAAATGAAAAGAATAATAGTCCTCAAAATAATAATTCTTATCCCAATACTAAGTTAGTAAATTCATGGAATTTTAACATTCTATAGATTGTTTTCACTATCAATAATTTTCAGTATCTATTAATGTATTATGCATAAAACAATATTCTTTAGCATAGACTAACATTATCTGTTTTTTATTAATAAATAAATTCAGTGAACTGAAATTGCAAGAAACTAAGTAAGCATAAACAGAAAGTTTATGCATAGAATTGAAAAAAAAATTAATAGAAAATGTCTAAAGTTCATTTTGGACAATAAAACGACCTAATATATTTTCATGAAGTGCTGATTTTTTTTTTTTTTTTTTTGCTGAAATCGCCTATTCATTGGGATGAATTATTCATTTCACAAAGTTGGTGGCTATTGAATTCTAAATCTATGGTACAAAGCCAATTTTTTTCTGTAGTCTCATTTTGGTACTAGAAGATAGAATTGTGTGATTCAGAAGTTCAGACATCCACTGAATGTTTTAAAATAAAATAATTAATTCCTTACCAACTATGAGAATTTTAATGAGTTTTTCAAGTGCAAAAGGGAAAATTAGCATCAAGTTTAGAATGCTGCCACTAATTAATTTTAACAGAATAATATCTTGCCTGAATATAATTGACTTATTGTGAAACATCTGCATATAATTATAGAAAGATTAGGGTAAAAAGAATTCAACAATGAGGGAAAATTGTAAATGATAATAAAGATGGTTGGTACCATTTCAAATAAAAAAATTGAACAAAAAACAAATACATTTAATATATTTTATCATGGAAATTGCATTGATAATGAGACACAAACAGACTTATGACATTAAATACAAAATTTAAAAAAATATGCCTAGCCACCATGAAACTTTTTCCAATTAAAATTGTTATCTTCCTAGTTCAGCACGAAAATTTTAGATAAAGGCTGTGAATGATACGATTTTTATTTTTAATGCATATGAGTTTTGCTATCGTAGTATAGTCAATAATACAGAGCATGTATTTCGGACGTCTTTGACCAAACAGAATCAAAATTTGACACAAAACAACAACATTAATATCAAGATCACATATCAAATTTCACTTAAATTGTGTCTTCAGATTCTTGAATTACCACGGTTACTTATGGTAAAGTACAATTATAAATAAAAAGGAGACACCCAACATCATTATTTCGATCATCATGTATGAAAACTAAAGAGACCGTTTTAACCCCTTGCACTAGGAAAAGTAATTCGATGCAAATTTATGCAGCGGACAAGAACTTGCTTATTATTAAATCCCTCTCTCTCTCTCTGTATATATATATAAATATATATATGTGTGTGTGTGTGTGTGTATTTGACTGATTATCCCGAGTTATCTCGGGTTCATATGTAGGGAAATTAATTATTATCCCAAGAAAACTCAGGCGATGCAGAATTTGTCAGTACAGTTTGTTTTATCATGATTTCGCTAGGCTGGAAGAAATGAAATAAAATACTCTGCTTTGATTGGCAGTTTCTCAAGTTTTGTTGGTTTCACGGCTCTTTTAGCGGTCACGTGTTTTTTCTATTGTTTATTATACGTCTGCTAGTGGATTAGAAATGTATAAATAAGGATAGTTTCGATGAAAAAAATAAAATAATGGCGATGATGCAGGATAGCGAAAGCGATAGTTTTTCTGATAGTGATTCCTGCTAATGAAAACAAAAATCAAATTCAACGAGGCAGCTTACTCCGTGCTCCCGTAAAACGAATTTCAGAGGTATACTAGCAGGAAAAGAGACCATATGCCAGTGCACAGAATGTCAAGTATCAGTTTGTATTGTCTCTTGTTTCAAAAACTATCATACTAAGACTAATATTTCACTTATTTTTCTTTCGCCCGAGATAACTCGGGATATTAAACTAATATCAAAACTAAATGCTTTAAAATCCATGAAAAATTAAAAATTCAACTTAAAATATTCACATTTTGTTTTGTTTCGTCTCCTTGTGTTTGATAATGAAACAAAAAATATGCATAAGCAAAAATGTAATTATTTGCAATTTTTTTTTCAAAAAAATTTGTAAATTAAGCGGTTAAGGGGTAGATTTCCTTTTTATGCATGTAATATTTAAGTATTAACTCGAAGTCAATAATTGAGTTCTTTTTCTTACTATTAGATACTTTCAAACACTTTGGTAAATTACAATCTATAAGTTAAAAATTAATTATTACATCGTGCATAACAAAATGTTTATCGTGGAACTTTTCAGAGAAGTTTGATTCTTTTTTGCCTGGTAATATCCTTAAGAATTAAAGATGTTGCTTAAATTGAATTTGAACCAGACTCACAACTAAACTGAAATCATTACCTTGGAAGATTTTAATTATGAACGAAACACATTTCAATGTATGTTTTAATTGTTAAAAGAAATAATAATGTAGCTTTCAAATTGGTATATTGATTATAGAGAAAAAAATTATTTGATTTTTTTTTATTTGTACACTTATTCATAATTTAGTATTAATATTTTTTACTTATATTCATTTATCTTATTCATAAATATACTGGATATATCACTTTATTAAATGATAATTTAAAAACAGTAGTGCATTTCAACCATTGATCTTCCATGATTTATTGGAAATTTAGTGCTTTATACAAATAATTTTTGATTAAAAAAGAATTCGATGTATGAAGATACGTGTAAAGAATATACAATAACTTAAGATGTGGCAGACAAATCACAGAAGATTCTTCAAAATGCTCTCTTTATCTAAATTTGAATCGTTATATATATATATATATATATATATATATATATATATATATATATATATATATATATATATATATATATATATATATACACTGATGGAAAAGAAAATCCCAACACTAGGAAGGAGCTGTGCTAGATAAACAAAATTTGTAGGCGTGTTTTTACATCTGAAAGATGACGTCAATTCAAATTTTGAGCTACGCGTGTAAGTGTGGCGCTAGTAGCGAAACTATGAACATGCAAATGAGGTTTGCTTTAAATAAGCGCTATAAGGTTCGTGATCATTATTTACAGTTGAGATTTGACGGAGTGGGTTATTGTTAGTCAAGGATGCCTCTGAGAAGACGAAGAAGCCATTATCAACTGCTCACTGAGTTTAAACGAGGTCGTGTTGTAGGGCTATGAGAAGGTGGATTTTCTTTCCGCGATATTGCTGAAAGACTTGGCAGGAATGTATCCACTGTGCATGAGTATTGGCGTCAGTGGTCAAGAGAAGGCACTGCCTCAAGAAGACCAGGTTCCGGGCGGACACGTGGTACTACTGAGAGAAAAGACCGCCGTATTCGGCGTACGTCTGTGGCTAATCGTACTGCGTCTGCAGCTGAAATTCGAGCTGCAGTTGGCCCCACAGTGACTCAACGAACTGTTACAAATTGGTTACTTCAAAGATAGCTCAGAGCCAGACGCCCTGTACAGTGCATTCCACTGACTCCAAACCACTGCCGTTTGCGACGTGAGTGGTGTCAAGCTAGAGCTCATTGGAGGACGGAGTGGAGATCTGTTGTGTTTTCTGATGAAAGCCGGTTCTACCTTGGTCGCAGTGATAGCCGTTTGTTGGTTAGAAGGAAGCCAGGCGAACGCCTGCTAGTGACCTGTCTGCGGCCTAGACAACACAGGACCTACTCCTGGAGTTATGGTTTGGGGAGCAATTTCGCATGACAGCACGAGCACTCTCGTGGTTATCCCACGCACCCTGACTGCAAATTTGTACGTCAGTCTAGTGATACAACCTGTTGTGCTGCCATTCATGAACAGCATTCAAGGGGGTGTTTTCCAATAGGATAACGCTCGTCCTCACACCGCTGTTGTAACCCGACATGCTCTACAGAGTGTCGACATGTTGCCTTGTCCTGCCAGATCACCAGATCTTTCTCCAATCGAACACGTTTGGGACATCATTGGACGACAACTCCAGCGTCATCCACAACCAGCATTAACCATCCCAGCATTGACCACCCAATTTCAACAGGCACGGAACTCCATCCCACAAACTGATATCCGACACCTGAACGACACAATGCATGCACGTTTGCATGCTTGCATTCGAAATTCTGGCGGTAACACCGGCTACTAATGTACCAACATTTCACATTTGAAATGGCTCTACCTGTGATCTTAAAACTTTAATCAATTAAATATGTTACCTAGACAAATATATTCCTAAAATTTCTTTGCTGTACAATAATTTTTTCTTGGTGTTGGGATTTTTTTTTCCATCAGTGTATATAGGATGAATATAAACCAATAGAAGGACTTGAAAAAAAACACAATTCCTTTTGAACGAGAATATAAAAAATGAAGGATAAAAAAAACTTATTTACAACAAGTGTCATCAAGTACAAGTTTAAAAAAATGTATTTGAACTGGAGAGAACGAATAAAAAGTATTTTATTATTAAATATGTATAGTATGAATATAAACTAATAGTAGGACTTAAAAAAACAATTCTTATTGAACCAGAATATAGAATATAAAGCATAAAAAATGGAAAAAACAATTGAAAAAAAAACTTATTTACAACAAGTGTCATCAATTAAAAATTTTAAAAAATGTATTTTAACTGGAGAGAACAAGTAAAAAGTATTTTATTAACGACTGAAAACGTGAACAAGATATATAAATACATATAAGGTGAATATAAACTATTATTAGGATTTGAAAAAAAAAACCAATTTTTATTGAACGAGAATATAGAAAATGAAGGATAATAAAAAACAAAGCAATAGAAAATATCATTTCACCAAAAAATATCCCTAGGAAGTAGTGACGTTGCCAAGATAAATAAATCCTTTGACCGGTCGGTATCTAAGCAACGGAAGTTGAATGCCTCACTTGTTTTCTCCGCAGTAATGGATGGATTATGTTCGCAAGAGGATGAATTGGTTTTAGGTGACGCTCGGAGTAATTTTTCCACGGAGTAAGTACCCACCATTCCGCATGAGCGGTGGCAAGCGTTAGGCCAAAACTGTTCGTCATCTTAATGGTTCCGTTACTGCTGTTAAAGCTCTTAAATTTATTAAGGATGTCTTTGGATGCGGTGTTGAGGTCTGTTTCGTGTTTGGGAGATGGATTCTTCGATGGATGATGTGAAAGTAGCCGTGAAGTTGTATTTTTAGATTGTTAGAAAAATCCAACATTTTTGGGAATGAATGTTTCAATTTTATTTCTGTGGAATGTATTAATTGTATGAAACACAGTGACTAAAACAATTGACATTGCATCTTAACGTGTCGGACTACGTTAAAAACACTGGTTATCACCCACAATGGCCAATTTTTTTAAAATTGTTATATCTTGTAGTTCAGACTTTTCTCTTTCTTAAACAGTTTATGCTTTCTAGGAAAAGGAAGACCTAACCTTTCATCCAGGATCACATATTTTTCAGTTAAAAATTGATTTTAAATTCAGTTTTCTCAAAAATTTAAATTTCATAAAAATTCTTCCCCGTTAACATGATGCCTCAAAAACTAATAGAGGTATTCACATAAAAATTGCAGTCTGTCTTTTAAATGATATGGGCAACAAAGTGAACAAAAAGTTTTACTGTTGATGAAATACTTTTTCATTTATAGATGTTTTTAAAATAATTAACTAGTAAATTTATAAAAAAAATGCATATATTCGTATATTTTTACCTCTAACTACGCATCTCAAAATGTTTCTTCGATTTTGGTTCATTTTATTTATTATTATATTCCATAACTTGCGTACAAAGAAAAGCAGGATTGCTGCGTTATAATTTAATATAAAGTGTTAACCGTTTTGGTTAAATTTCCTTAAAATTTAATTCACATTTTCCTATTTCGCAAAAAAAATTGATACTTTCAAAAACATTCTTTTGTATTTATTATGTTTATAATTGGCATCTAAAAATCAGAAATAATTTTTAAAAAATCCAAATTTTCAAAATTTTTTCTTTGAACGTAGTCGGATACCTTAATATTACTTGATAAATCCGACTTAAAATATAAATAACCCATTATCGGAAAGTGCGAACATGTTTATATTTTTATGCATAGCAAATGGTTTAATTTAAACTAAAAACAAAGAACAATCAACGAAAAAATTCTAAATTGAAATATTTCAGAAGCATTTTAAATAAATATATGCAGATTGCTGTCTCGAAAAATTGAAAATACGTCAATGAATTTTTGTAATATCTCGTATAGGAAGAAAAGGTCAATATTTAATTGCATGTCTTGGCTTTTCTAATGGCCTCTAAAGGCCATGATACGGATTCCAAAATTTTTGGTGATATTTGATTTATATTTTAATCATTCTTCTTATAATACTTATTTTGAATAAGTTTTGTTTTATTGTTTTGTATTATTGAACCACTGTTTCGGGTGTGGCCATAGATGTTCAATATTATTTTAGCATAAGTGAAATATAAGAATCTATTTAACTAGTATTCAAACATTATCCGATTTGATCCCATATTCTTAAACAACAGATTCTTACTAAATATTTTTTTAATTAAAATTTTATTTTATATTATGTATTATAATACATTATATAATGTATTATTTACATTATATATTATAATTAGCATTGTATTGCATTATATTGCATTTGTTTCAGTATTTTCAATAAAGAAATTTTAGAATTTTTTTTAATTAATAAAATGCAATACACAAATATTAAATGATATAAAAATGATTAAAAAATGATAGTAAAATATTTCAAGATCTCATCGTTGCCTAGTAACGGAATATTTGTCGGTTTATTTATTTCAAAATCGTCTGCATTTATTCTACAATCCATTAGATGGTAAAAAATAATTTTAAAAAATTCAAAATAAAAGCAAATAAAATAAGGAAATTATTAAAATTAAATTAATTAAAAGTTATTGAAATGATGAAATTTAGATTTTTTTTTGATTCGATAAATTCTTTTTCCTGGAGGATAATTTACCCTGAAATAAGTATAAAAGAAAGGGCAGAATTTCAATTAAATTATCATTAGTTTAATTTTAATTAAATTATCATTTCATTTTTCAATTTATTAATCATTAATCATTAATTTAATTGAATATTTAATTGGCATTTTTCTAAATGGAAAAATAATAGTCTTCATTATTTTATATTAAATAAAAAATTTAACATAAAATAATTAAGACCATCACCTTTTCATTTACGATTCATTTCCTCAAAAATGCTTAAATGAATCAAACCCAATCGTTTAAGAGAAGATGTTGAACATAGTATAGTCACAATGACTTTAGTTTGATTTGTATATACCATGCCGAATACTTATAAATAGATAAATATAATCTCATATATTTCATAATAGTCATGACTGAATCTCGGCTAAATGCGTCAATGTTAAGTATAAGATATTCCATGGATGGAAAATAAAATTTTGAAATCTATTTCGCTTGAAATATTTTAATAATTTTCATAAGCCAAAAGAAATTTTTTTGATTCGGAAGGAAGAAAAAAAAAGATTAATTAATCACCATAATTTATATTTTTCAAAAAAAAAAAAAATAAGATATGACTGTCTGTATATATGCGAATATTATAACTGAAAAGCTCAATAATCAACAAACACTAGAATTTTGTGTGTGTCCTTTTAATCAATCTTTCAGATTTCTATTAAATTTTGTCGTAGTTTAAGTAAACATAATCCCAAAATATAGATATTGAAATATTTGAAATTCTACTTATGTTTATATTTATATAAAATACGAGAAGTGATCGAATATAAAGTTTACAAGACAAAAAAAAATGCCTTATCAACAAAAGACCCAAGACAGAGATGGCAATTAGGAGAACAATTTGGCGATCACGTCTCTACCTAATCACAAAACCTGTTGAGGCATTTATCACACCACTGTGCCGATTTGTTCAACCCGTCTTGGTAATAAACAGTTCCATGACTATTGAATCAGTTCTCAGCACCTTTTTTAACATCGTCGTCCGATATGAACCTTGTTTTTGATAAGTTTCTTCAATGCCGGGAAAAGGAAATAGTTCGTGGGAGCCAAATCGGGCTGTATGGGTGTGGGCTTCAGAGTTCCCACCTACACGTATCCCGCAATCTCTCTGCCAGTTTAAAAAAACAACACCATTTTGCTACTTGTTGTCCACTCATTGCTTTGGTCCAATATGTTTGAACTATTTGTCTGCCAATGTCCGATGACGACATATTATTGACCTATAGAACTCGTATCAAGGCTCGCACCTCTGTGCGAGACCACTTCTCTAGATGCCTTACTGTCGCTCTTACAAATTTTCTGTACTAACATTGTCTGATAGAACGACCGGTCTAAGACAATTAGTTACACATCTGTCTGGATAACAACTAGTTACACATCTGTCTGGA
>JAPMOQ010016052.1:186852-208907 GCA_026543055.1 Argiope trifasciata | reverse complement strand
AATGACTTAAATTAATCAAGACAAATTAAATAATGAATGGCAAACTAATCAAGACAACTTAAATGATAAATGACTTGAATTAATCATGACAACTTAAATAAGGAATGACTTAAATTAATCAAGACAACTTAAATAATAAAGGATTTAAATTAATCAAGACAACTTAAATAATAAAGGATTTAAATTAATCAAGACAACTTAAATAATTAATAAGATTCTCACTTTTGGTAACCTGAAATTAAGATAACAAATTTCATTTTTAATCTATTTTATGGTTTATTTCTTTATATATTTTGTTTATAAGAAAGTAAAATAATATAAAACCAAGTATAAACTTGCCGTTTTACCTTGAAACATGACTTTTACTGCGCTAACAAAACGAAAATACCAGGTATTTGATAAGAACATATTTTACTAATTTCCGGAGCATACAAACCTGAAATAGCACTTCAATTCCCCCATTAATTTACCAGAAGGACCCAACCCCTTACATTGCAAATATGCCTGTGGTTGACCAGTGGCCATTGAGTGGTCGTTCATTAGAGGGGCTTGGTTCACTTAATCCAAGTATCCGACAGGGATTTATTCCTGACAGACTAGAACACTGGGGAGCAAAATAATTGATCGAATTTCTTGTTGCCTGAGCTGGAATTCGAAAGATCTGTCCGGGCGTTCGATTTCGGGGCTTCTCGAGAAAAAGATTCGATGTCTTGTTTTATGGGGAGAACCAGAATGTCGGTCTGGTCTAAAAGGATCTGGAGATTTTTGGTGTTGCAAAGAAAAAGGACATTTGAGGTCTCGAAAGACCTGTTATATTGCTTTGTGGAGAATTGTTGAGACATTGTGGTCTTTTTGTTTCAAGAAGAAGACACGGATCGATATATTCCATTTACTATCTGTCACATATATTCCACGGGCGTCGTAAAATAGCAATTGACCTTAAGATTGTAATAGCACTTTAAATATATAAAATAATATTTATTTTATATATAAAATAGTTCCACCTGGTAACCGTCTAATTCATCAGCAGCTTTATATAACTTTTTATAACTTTAAGGTGTCTGACTACGTTAAAAACACTGGTATTCGACCACATAGACAATTTTAAAAAAAGGTTTTATTTCTTGTAATTCAGACTTTTCTCTTTCAAACACATTTTGTTTTTTCTTAGAAAGGTAAGGTATAACATATTATACATAGAAATTTTAAGAAAAATATATTTTTCTGCTAAAATTTGTCTTAAATTTCAATTTTAATTTTTATAAAAATTATCCACCGTTAACATGATATCTCAAAAACTAATACAGGTATTTACATATTTACATAAAAATTTCAACGTGTGTTTCAAATAATATGGGCAATGAAATGAACCAAAAGTTTTATTGTTGGTGAAATATTTTTTCCTTTATAGGTGTTTTTAGAAAAATAAAGCTGTGAATTTATGGAAAAAATGTATATATACATATATTTTTACCCTAACTTCTTTGCATCTCATATTTTTTCTTAGATTTTGGTTCATTTCATTCATTATTCTATTCTATAACTTGTGTGCAAAGAAAAATAGCATTGATGCATTACCATTTTATGTAGAATGTTAACCGTGTTGGTTAAATTTCATTAATATTTACTGAAAATTTTCCTATTTCGCAAAATATATTATATTTTCAAATAATGTTTTTGTATTTATAGTGTTTATAATTGATAATACATCTAAAAACTAATTTTTTTTTAAATCGAATTTTTCAAAATTGTTCCTATTGTTCGTAGTCGGTTACCTTAATTTAATATCTTATAATAATTGAATGCTCCTATTTCTCCCAAAAAAGGTCTCAAGAAAATGCCCATGAGCATTTATTGCCCATAAACATTCCCAATGGAATCAAGTTCCATGATATCATAATTGCATTAAATACATAATTTGAAGATCCTATCATCACATGTGTGCTGTGACTTCATAATGTTTATTTTATTTATAAAATAGTTCTCTCTAGCAACCATCTAGTTCATCAGCGATATGCTACGTTCAGTTTAATCGCTTATACATAATTTGATGCCCCAATTTCTCTCGAAGAAACTATATTTAAGTATAATTTTTATAGAGATAATTGTCATGTTATTTCAAAAATAAAATTTATGTTCAATTTATCTCATTAACATTTCTAATGGAGTCAAATCCCATGACGTCATAGCTGCATTAAATAAGTAACTGTAATGATATCCCGTTATCACACGGTATTTCTACCTGTAAAACGCGCGTGTGTGGGCATGCGCAGACAGTAAAAAGGACCTTTCTTCTTTATCTTTCGACAACAAAGGAACATTCTTTTCCACCAATAAATTTTATAAAGTTATAATCAGGAAGTCAAGAATCACAAACAAGTTTGAACTTGTACTGACTGAAGGAGGGTTGCTCTCTGTGAAATATTTTTTTTAGATTCTTTGGACAAGCAGATCCCAGAATTTTACAGTTGGTGAGTAAACAGCCAAATCCTTCGAATCAGTTTTCAGCATATCAAATTGTGAATGAGTGGGTCCATAAATGGGAAGGGAAATTATTGTAATGACTATAACATCAGAGATTAATCTAATTCTTTGCTTTTTAATAAGATTTGTAAATGGAAGAAAAATTTGTAGAATGATACAAAAATGAGTGATAAATCTAATTGTGCGTTTTTTTACATGGTTTATAAATGAGAGGGTAATTCGAAAAATGACTCTTACATCAAATATAAATCTGACTGTACATTTTCTTCACAAAGTTCATAAATGGAAGGGTAATTAATAGAATGACTCTAGCCTCAGATATAAATCTGATTGTACATTTTCCTTATTTAATTTATAAATGAAAGGGTAATCAATAGAATGACTCTAGCATCATAGGTAAATCTGATTATACGCTTTCTTTACATGAGATACCTGATGAATATAGTTAGTAGTTGAAGGTCAAAGGGATGAAAGAGATCGATGGTATGATTCTTCAAAACTAAGAATGTCTGTTTTTGAATAATATCTTGGGTAAAAAGAACATCAAGCATTTTTTTATTAAACTATAGATAATATAAAACGATAAGATACGATAGCTATCATACACATCTTGATAGGAAAGAAAAGATTTTATGAGCCAAATCAGATCATAAAGGATTTTATGGAAAATATTGGATGTCTTGTACATAATCGACTTACCTTACAATTAAAACTGAAAGAAATTTAATTTTTCTGATAAAACTGTATTTTTTTAAACTTGGGGTTTTAAAATATTAAATATTTTCATTTTTGTATTTTGAATCTTTTTTACATACTCCCTTTTATGCTAAAGAGTTAATACTAATACGTAAATTATTACTAGATTTTAAAGTTATTTTTACTAACATTTCTGGGCTCTCTTGAAGCCTTTTTCCCAGGATAGTTTCGACAGCGCAATTTTGTAGTTTTATAAATCATAATTGTGTTTACGTAAACTGTTGATACTACAGAATCTAAAATTAGCAACTAAAACTAATGAATTTGGAGGATTTTTTTTTTTTTTTTTTGCTATCTAACGCAGCAACAGAGAAGAAAAATGTAGCAAAGGTTTCCTTGTTTCTGATTTTTGACATAAAATTAAAAAGAAAAGAAATAACGAAAATGAATTCTTCAGCTCACACGCATTTATAACTGTCCTAAAAATAAATAGTAAAATTTAATTTATTAAAACTTTGGAGGCGAATAATAAAAACTTAAACTTGGGAAGAAAAATAATCTATAACAAGTTCCGTAAAAATGGCGATTTCTATAATTTTAGTGATGCTTAGTACATATTGCAAAAGCTTTTTAATCAGTTTGAAAAAATCCGAAATTTTTGCTTTTTTTATTATATAAATGTACAAAAAGGAATTTATGCAACTTTGAATTCTTTTATTTAAAGGGTTATTTAAGGGTTATTTAATAATTAGTTGACTATTTTGTTTTTGCTTTACTTCTATTCACCAAGATTTTTTGAGTGGTATATTATAATTTTCAAATACTTTCTCTGTAACCATTTCTTATTAATCACAAAAAATATTGGAAATTTCAATGTAGTATGATCATAAATTTGATATCTGTAAGTAACCAAAATGGTTCTAATTGATCTTGGCTTCGGAATTATATTTAAAAACGAAGACTAAATGAGTTTAAAATAA
The DNA here is from genome assembly GCA_026543055.1 of Argiope trifasciata. NCBI lineage: Eukaryota > Metazoa > Arthropoda > Arachnida > Araneae > Araneidae > Argiope > Argiope trifasciata. Next base: position 204,747 of record JAPMOQ010016052.1, on the reverse strand, counting down.
GAGCGTAAGAACTTGAAAAAAAGATAAAATTTTTATATAGACAAAATTGTTCAATTTTTATTCGTAATTGAATTACAAAGTTGAAAAATTTTATTTTTAAACCAAATGCTTAAAAAAATTGTGGAAAATGATTTTAAAATGTAGTAGTATGTTGATTTAAGCAAAATATGTACTTCTTACTAATATTTGAGATTCGCATGTTAATATTCGCAGACATATTACGAAAATTCAAATCACGATTTCAAATTTCCAATAGCATGTTTTCAAAGTTTCCTTTGAAACGTCCCTTTAATGTTCATAAGTTTTATTTGTTTACGACTAACATAAAATTCATTGCAGACATAATTTTTTCAAGATCTTTTGAATTGAAAAATAAATATTAGCAAAAGCATAATTTTTATATGGACAAAATTGTTCAATTTTTATTCATAATTGAACTACATTGAAAAATTATATTATTAAACCAAATGTTTAAAAGAGTGTGGAAAATGATTTTAAAATGTAGTAGTATGTTGATTTAAGCAAAATATGTACTTCTTACTAATGTTTGAGATTCGAATATTAATATTCGCAGACATATTACGAAAATTCAAGTCACGATTTCAAATTTCCAATAGCATGTTTTCAAAGTTTCTTTTGAAACATGCTTTTAGAGGTCATAAGATTTGTTTTTTATAACTAATATCATTTTCATTGGAGACATAATTTTTTCAAGATCTTTTCAATTGAAAAGTAAATATTAGCAAAAGCATAAATTTAGTTTATTAAAAAAAACTGAGAGCATTTTAACATTCTACTTCAAATATAACTTTAACTAAAAGAATTTTTTTAGTTATATTATGGTTTCAGTAATCAAAATTAGCTCATATATATCTCTTTTGAAAAGATTATACTTGAAAAAATACACAGTGCATTTCATTCCACATAGTTATTTATATGCCCTTTCATTTCTTTGCTACAAACGATGAGTAACTTTCTTTCCGTTGCCAGATACTTCCTTCTAAATACTTCTGCTCCAAGATACTTTTTCGTTTCCTTCATATTAGAGACTGAAAGCAATGTCAAGGGTTAACTTCGTCAGGAGAAAATAGCTTCGCTCAATCTGAAACTTTTCTTGAAGAAAACGGCGCATCGCTAAGGCTTTTTTCCCGGCTCCAGTTGAAAAACGACCGTCGTAATTTTTCTCCAGGCGCTATTGCGCAGACGATTTTATTTTTTTCAGCATTATTTTTTTTTCTTTTCGAGTTCTTCTTTTTCTTCTAAATTTATCTCTTCAATATCGTCTGCTTTTAGTGAAGAAAAATTAGGATTTTTTCTTTCTTTCTTTTAGACGAACGAGAACAAGAGAAAATATCCTTTCAGAATTCCTGATGAGAATTTCAGGTGTTTCAGTTGTATCGAAGAAAACAAACTTAAAAAAGAAAAAAAAAGAAATTTTCTGAGCTCTCTGATTGTTGGAGTCTTATTATTTGCGAGGTCGATTGATTTCCTTTAAAGTGGAGAAATTTTCTGGAATTCTAAAAGCTTTAAATTCAATATTAGCTATAAATGCTCTCGGAAAATCGTCTGCTTCTATTTCAATTGATTCTTTTCAGGCTTTAATGCAAGTTATTCTTTTACTTTTTTCCAATTTTATTATTTTTAACTGAATGAAAAATCTCGCACTTTGACAAAAATCACTCTAAATGTAATTTGAGAATCCTCTTTTCTCACATTTTTGACATCGAGTTTTAAAGCGAAGAAGGATTTGTTTTTTAATGCATAGTTTAAAAGAATTAAATAAATTGCTCCTGGAAAATGATTTAAATATCTGAATAAAAAATGCTTTTGAATAAAAATAAGTAAATGTAATTCGTTTTCGAATTCCCATTTACAGAATTATTTAGCTTACATTTCAGTGGTAAGTTGATGTTTTTCTTTATTGCTTTTAGAGAAATTTTCGAAGTTTTTTTTTTATGTGTAGGATTGACTTGTCGGAAAAATCGATTTTTTTTTTTTTTTTCATTTAAAATGAAATTCTTTTCAGACTAAGCAGAAAATTAGCGAAATATAATGGATGAAAACAAAAGTGAAAGGAATAAAATGAACCTATAAGTAGGATACAATAAGCATTCCATCTCTATAGACAATATATTATATTATATTTTTATATTCCACATTTATTTGTAATGTAATATAAATGTAGAATACGTCTAATTAAAATATAAATTTATATTCATAATAACACCTATCTATTTAAAATGAGAACGAAAATCTTCGATAGATAATTCCACTAAACCTATTTAATTAATATTGTTTCCATTATGAAAGCTTGTGATTTTTTGATATGTTCTCTGGTCTTTTTTTTCTTTCAAATTCTGCTATCAGTTCACATTCTCCCTATATAAATATATTTATATATCTTGTTTAACTTTTTGATCGTTAATAAAATACTTTTTATTGATCCACTCAAGTTCAAATACATTTTTTTAAACTTTTAGTGGATGATGCTTGACGTTAATACAGTTTTTTCAATCAAATATTAATTAATCAATTAACTTTAATTCATTTTTGATATATTAAACAGAGTTTGTATTGAAAATTGAAATCAACAGGCAGTAGCTCAATCAGTAGAATGCACAGATTTCAGTATTTTTCAGGTCAAGGTGAAGAATGCGAACACAAATTCCTGCGAAAGTCAAACATTTAATACTTCGCTTAAGAATTTTTTGACAACTATCTAATAAAAAGTAACAAAAAGATAATATTTTTTTGTTGACCTAAGTAAAAATAAAATAATTTTTTTCTCCATATTAATTGTTTTTTAAAGAAACAGACATAAAAAATTCATAATGCATTATCTATGGAGAAATCTTGTTGCACTGTTCCACATACCGATCCACTGAGTATATTGCTGTTATTTTGATATCAAATGGAAGCTCATAATGCCTGGAGTCAAATTTGGTACTTGATTTTGCAGCTTTAAATGTAGCGTTATGTCGGGATATATCATCAAGAGTCCTCAATTATTTTTTAAAATGTATGATTAATAATGATATAGATTTCTATGTTGCTTTGAACAAAATCCATTGCCACGAAGTTTGTATAAAAGTTAGAACAATAACTATGAAACAAAAAGAGCTAGGCAGATAAAATTTAAATTTTTACACACATTAAAAATCTTTAGTATAAATGCTAACAAATTTGGAGCGAAATCAACAAGGGATTTTATGTGTGCTGATCTGTACTTTCAGAAACATGTAAAAGCGAACTTATAAACGCAGTGAATTAAATGTATCAAATTTGATACGTGATTTTACAACTTTAAATGTAGCGTTATGCATGGATATATCATCAAAAGTCCTCTCTTCTTTTTTTTAAATGTATGATTAATAATGAAAATTTTGCCCTCAGAGTAGATTATCGCCTGATCATTTTTACCTAAAATTTCTTCTAATGATCCAAACATGAACAAGAAATACCTTTTCTCGTTGGTTTTTACTAGAAACATACTTTGGTTCTGAGTCATCTTGTGATCTCACTCCCTGACTTCATATATCCCAAGACAAAAATTTGATTGACTTTTTACTGTCTCATTTACGAAGTATAGAGAAAATATAACAATTGTCAAAAGAAATCGAACTCAAGATTTTGTCGAACCTTCACGTTTTAGAAGCCCTTGAGTTCGAAAACCAAGTTTTTGAAAAATATAGGTTAGTCTGACTATCTGTATGTGGTGGAGGTAACAAAAAAAACCTTTTAGGATTGATGGATGAATTTCGTTTTCGGTCTTGAAACCAAATATGTAGATTTCTATCCAACTTTGAACAAAATTCATTTGCAAGGAGTTTGTCTATCCGGCTCTTTGTATAAAAATTAGAACAATAACTATAAATCAAAGAGAACTTGGCAGATAAAATTTAAATTTTTACACACATTAAACATCTTTAGAATAGATGCTAACAAATTTGGAGGGAAATCCAACAAGGGGATTACTGTGTGCTGATCTGTACTTTCAGATACATGTAAAAACGATAACTCATAAACAAAATTACTTAAATATATCAAATTTGGTTAGTGATTTTGCAACTTTAAATGTAGCTTTATGTCAAATTTTTGTTTCAATTAAATCGTCTTTTCGATACATACTTCGAATTAATAGCCAATTCACTAGCCAAGGATCACACAATAGATTCAGTAAAATAGCTGAATTCGTGCTAAAGGTTAATATTTTGTGACTATATACGCCAATGTGATACAAGCCTTTCACTCTGATAACGTCTTTATTTAAGTGTATGCGAGAAAGTTTTGGGAACACCATTCCGATCAGTTTGCTTAGAATTCAATTAAAGTTATTTTGTATCAATGGATGCTTTAGAAATAGTTTTGTTAATATTGGAGATTCATTACTATTGGTTCTCTTAAGCAAGGATCGACCTCTTGACCTTAGGATTTACAGCCGGATTACATGACCACAAGACAAAAATGATCACTTAATCTTGAGGATGTTATTTGGCTTGTAAAGCTTCCACTATTAAAAGCTTATATAAAGCTCCCACTATCGCATTTTACAGATCTGGTAAACTTCTATGTCAACCAGATCTGATTTTGTTTATTACGAATTAGTTTATGTTATCTGAATTCAATAAAATTTGTCTTTATAAACTTAAAATAGTCTTAATTGGTTTTGCTAAAAAATAAAAACAGTATTTATATTAATTACTTCTATTGCAACACCAATTACAGAGCACATCTGTTATTTTAAATTCTAAAATTCACTGTCAGATCTGATTTCGTTCTCTTCGAAGTTTTTACTGTATAATTGTAATAGAAACATTCTATAAAAACATATTGTTTTAATTATATTTATTTCAGTAATAATTGCAGAACCATCTGGTATCTTAAATTCTAAATTACGCTGTCAACTAGATATGATTTTATTTACTACGAATCAGCTTTTGTTATATAAGTTTAAAAAAATCCGTCTTTATAAATTTAGTGCTTTGCTAAGAAATAAAAATTGTTTTCATTTTCAACATTTTAGACTTTAGTTAAGGATATTAAGAAATCTTAAAGTAATTCATTTCTTTTAATTTATTATAATATGACATTTTCTTATGTGATCAAAACGTAAAACATTCATGTGATATAACAAAATTCTAAAAATATTAAAATAGAACGCTTTCTTCGGTAACACGAAAGTGGAATACCCAGCTTTTCAATAAATAACAGAGAATTCAATTTTAAAACTTAGCGAACATTACACTTATAAAATTAAAATTTTCATACGTTGAACCTTTTATTTCTATTTTTTCAATCAATCGCATCCATTTGCATCCATTCGTTTTCGAGTTATTGATTAATAACTTTGCTTTTGATTCCTACAAATCAATTCGTCATCAAAGGGATAAGTCTGCGCAAACGCAGAAACTTTACTAATCGTATGAAAGGCGTTATTCTTAAAAGCAAAGTTCATCGCTTCTTTAGAAAAATGTGAAATACTTTCTAAAGTCTGATGTCTGAGAAAAGTCCTCTGATTATTTGCTTGTCTTTTGAAATCTTAAAAAGAGAGCTTTTATGCTAAAAGTTATTCAGCTTTCTTTCATTTTATTTCCCTTAAATGCATTATAATGGCAGAAATCTATTGACTTTTAACCTAAATGAAAGTGGGAGAGTTAAAAAAGAGAAAACGAAATTTAATTTATTAGGGAATGTTCGACAATAATGGATCGAAAGTATCACAAAATAAAAATGTAGATAAGAAATAATACAGGCGTGAAATGCTTCATTTCAAGACTCATTTCTTGGAAGCAATCAATGAAGACGTCAGTCATAATGTAATTATTATCCTCTTTTACATGATGCAACAGCAAAACCGCACTCTGACCAATAACAAGAGGAAAGAAAAATGCAGCGCCATCTATAGAGTGCCTGGCGCATTATTGAATCAATATTTACCAGAGTGTTGAAAAAGCAAAATTGAAAGAAGAGTTAAGCTGAGATGGAAAGAATGCAGATTTGGTTGAGTTATTTTTTTAATTAGCTCTTTATCTACGGATTATGTAGATATTTAATTTCATTAAGCTTTAAGAGTGGTAATAAAAACGAGAAATATTTCTTTTTTCAGTTGCTAATTTATAATGATGAGTTCGAATTTTGTTTATGGATAATGTTTTAGGAATTAACGCTGAGAACTCTATAAAAGATTTTAATTATGGGTTTTTGGTTAAGATATATTTTTTGAGGGAAAATTTCCGAAAATTTTAACAAATCGATACTTAAATAGGGGTGAATACATTTTATGCTAATATTTGGTTTTATTATATTTACTACTTTAGTGGTATTAATTAATTATTGGAAAAATTAAAAAGGGGAATGTCTTGTTCTTTTTAACGAATGACGAAGAAAACACTAATAATAATGCATTTAAAGAGGCAATTTCAACAAAATCAAAGCGATTAAATTTAATAAAAATATATTTTAAGGATGTATTTTTACTAGAACACTAAAAAGTTAATTATCAACTTTCTTTTTGATAGTATACTTTTAATTTCCAATTAATTGAAAAATATTAAGTATATAATATCATGGTATATTCAAATCACTTATTTTTCAAAATGGAAACCAGAGAGCACCACTGTAATGGAGTCAAAATTTAATGAAATTACTTAATTAACTAATAATAAAGTTATTAAAATAGTAACTTAATATTTTATTTCAAAATTATGCAAATGGGAATAAATTTTAGAAATCTAACTTATTAAGCGAGATAAAATTTGAATAAAAAGGCAGAGCTTTATAAAGCTAAGTTAATATATTTGAAAAAGAATTTTTTTTTCTATCTTTCATATACGTTTTTCTGCATCTATTGATTAAAGCAGTATTTAAGGAAATCGGGTACATTTTCAATTTCAAAACTAATACTAAACTTTTCGCTTTTAATCTCATGAAACAGTGAAAATTTCACTGATTACAGTAAAAAACATGCTTCTACGTATATTTAAGAATCCAAAAGCAAAAAAACTAAAATTAAAGGATATATTTAAAAAATAATCTCTATTATTGAAAATCAGTTTCTTTTTTTTTTTTTTACCATGGGAGAATATGACGTTGTAATGGTTTGAGGTTTTTGAATACTCAAAATACGTAGGCAACAAATTGGTGATTATCACTTTTTAGACATCAATTAATTACTTTTAAGGTTATTAGAGAGAAAATAATTCAAGAGGTTGCCGCATTTGGCTATGTATCGGCAACTTAAAACACAACCGTATTTCCAAATGATACATTCTCTGAATTCATACAAATTGTCTTAATTAATTTAAGTTTAAACTGGTTTGAAAGTATCATGATATTATGAGATGATGCATGCATCTATATTTAGATTAAACAATAGTTTTTTGTTTTTTCATATGAAAATCGATCGGGCTCCAAAACTTTGTCAGCTAGAAAAATTAAGTGTGATACTTATTTTTATATATTTCTGGGCAGTATTATTAATTTTAAGAGACGACTTATGAAGAGAAAATATCAAGTATTTTTTTAATTAGGCAACATGCTTTTTTTTTTGTAAACTGAAGATTGTTAAATTTGTGCTTCTGTTACTTCAGCTTTATGCATATCACTGTTCCAGACTTTTAAATTTTAATTCAATTTGAAAATATTTTGCTAACCACAATAATTACCCCCCCCCCGTCTGAATATTCGGAGGTAATGTGAAATTCGGAGCATTGCAACAGCATAATCGGGTACTGAGGTGAAAGAAAATGGCCCCCATTATTGTTCCACACATACGCACAACGCTCAAGTAAGGATTATTAACATCAATATGCTGACAACGCAAGCAGCAAATCAGCGTAATACTATTAAGAGTGGTTATAATTAAAGTTCCCATTTGAAATGACCATTAAAGAAAAGCTACTTTACTAAATATTATCAAACTTGGTAATAACTTAAAGGACGTCATGAAAATTTCTCTTTTGCCAAAATACTAAAACTAACCACCAAGAGTGAAACAGCACTTTATGCAATATTAGTAAGCAAAACAGGACACGAAGTTACTGGTTTCAAATGTTCTAATCGTTTCTGAAACGTGTTACAAAGTATGTTTAATGTGTTTCATCTCAAAAGCAATGTTTATGGTGATAATCTAAGCAATTTGACTGAACTGAATGAAGCGATACACCGATATGTGCATAAATTTCTTCCTGATTTACCAAGAGCAATTGTTGATAATGCAGTAGTTCGATTTAATTTGCTTTTAGAAAATGGTGGAAGCCACATTGAACATGCTTTGTAACATGTTTCAGAAGCGATTATACACATTTCAAACCGCTGTCTTTGTGTTCTATTTCGCTCACCAACATTGTATACAGCGATATTCCTTCCCTGGTGGTGAGGTTTTGAATTTTTTCGGGGGGGAGAGGAGAAATGAAATTCCCATGACCTCCTTTAAAGTAGTTACTGTATTTCAAACCCAAACATTGCAGGTTCGATCCTTGGCGGAATTCAACTTACACATTGGCACAATTTCGCCAACACTTACGCCAACTTGGTGACCTCGGACTATGAACGTTCAAACTGCTTTCGCGGCGCTACCTACTCACTGTCACTGGGACTGTAAAGGAACCAAAGCAAAGTCGTCAGACTCACTTGACGCAGCAGCAACTCTCATACACTAGCCACAACTCTTGGCGCAATAAACTCTTTCGTCTCTCTACAGACCTCAGTGGTAGGGGAGTATTGTGGTGACATCTTAATAAGCTAGTAACTGCCACTAAACATCGCAGGTTCGATCCTTGGCGGAATTCAACCTAAACATTGGCACAATTCTGCCAACACTTACGCCAAAAACTATTACCAAATTTGGCAGCATTTGATCCTGTAGTTTTCTTTTTATGACCATTTCAAAGTAAAAGTCTAAATATAACTATCTTGTGCATAAATTTCTAAGCGATAACCTGTTTTCTTATTCAATAGCTCCTTATCATCATATCTGAGGTTTGCCCCCTTCAATGAGAGAAAATATTTTGGTTAAACATAAATTTTAAAGCAATTTATCAGGCACCATGTACTTTTTGTAAATACGAATATTTGCAATCACCTATGCCGACAAAATATATCAAAACATATCCATATACAGAATGATCAGCAAATAAGCCTTGATTTCCAAAATTAAATATCTCTACAACAGAGATCGATAGAATTATGCGGTAAACTGTACAATTATAAGCAAAACTGAAAAAATGCTGAACAAAAGTTTAGAGAATTTAGTTACGAAAATCGTTCACAGATGGCACTCTAATCATAGACGTAGCCGATAGACGCTTTCAGTGTGTCGTCAAAAATGAGAAATGACTCCCGATCTGACTCCTTGTGACTTCTTTCGGTGGGGAGTATTGAAAGACACTTTCCATAGAAACAATCCCGCCACTCTAGTTGAGCTTGAATCGTTGATTGGTGTTGCATGTGATTCCATATCCGTTGAGACATTGCAAGACGTGATGTCAAATTTCATTGTTCGATTACCGCATCTCATTGTATTGGACGGTGAACATTTTGAAAAAAAATTGTATTTTAATAGCAAAGACCGCATTACTTTATTTTAATTTTTTAAGACTCCTTTCAGAGAAAGAGGTTTTAGCACAGAGCGAGCTAGCGATTTTTGTTACTAAATTTTCTAATTTTTTTAGAGCATTTTTACAGTTTTGCTAACAAACGTACAGTTTACAGCATAATTCTATCGATCTTTTTTGAAGAGATATTTAATTTTGAAGTCAGGGCTTTTTCACTGATCACTCTGAATTTGGATCATGTATTTTGCGGCAGAATAATGCAAGTCTTTACTACCGTCAGATTGAGCTAAACTTATATTAATGAAGTACTTTTATGCACCTTCATAGAAGAATCTCGACGTGCTCAACGTTATTGGTTAATCCGAGAGTTTAAATCAAAATCGATGGCCTCAAAAGTTGTTGAAGCATTTTCAGCCTTGTATCGATTATAACCTTGTTAGATAATCGATTATTTTCGAGTCTGGAACTAAATTGGCCCTTCAGAGGCGCACTAAATCCAAGCCTTCATTAGGTGTCCTCTTCTATATTAATTGAAACGTCGATTATGGAAGCGTGGCACAGAACAAAATCTCCCTCATAACGTTGCATGTTAATCTGAAATTTATATATAATAGATAAATCTTTGTATGCCTTGCTTACAAATGTTTGGTTTTATGTCATCTTCCTGTAAGTTTGCACACGCGATTTTTCAAGGCAAAATGAAGGTCATTTAATGTCTTTACACGTCAAAAATTTAACTAAAGTAAATAAATATGCTGGAAAATCGATTGTGTGTTTGCATGATTTTTCACTTAATAATTTTAATGTTTAAGCAGCCGGCATCATGTCATAAGGGTAGCTTGTTCTTCCAGCGATATAGGCTTCCCAGGTTCGAGTCCCGGTTTGGAAATAGTTTTTCTTCTGTGTCCTATCGTAAGATATATGAATGTGCCCACCCGTAAAAAGGGGTTGTGCAAGCGAATGTGTATGTTCCTCATCTTCATTTGGGCTAGACGGCAGACAGAAAAAAAATACGTCCAGAAGACAAAATTTATGCAGACAATAGTCATATAACAAAATATAATTGTTCAAAAATTCTCCTTTTATTTGATAATTTTCAGCTATATTTTTCAAAGATATTATCTCAAAAAATTTTTAAAAATTTTGAAATTACCTCTCCCATTTCTCTAACTTGATTAACCTTTGTTGCAACAGTGTATTCTATTTTTAAAGTTATACTAGGTATTATAGGATGGTTTTTGTTTGAATCTCTATCATGCAAAATTTTCTAATTTGATTAACCTTTGTTGCAACAGTGTATTCTATTTTTTGAAACAATACTAGGTGTTACAGGAGGGTTTCTGGTTGAACCTCGGTCATGTATAATTTTCTACCTTGATTAACCTTTGTTGCAACATTCTATTCTGTTTTTTAAAGCAAGACGAGGTATTATAGGATTGTTTCTGTTTGACCCTCTGCCATTTTCTAACTTGATTAGCCTTTGTTGCAACAGTCTATTCAGTTTTTCAAAGCAACATCAGGTATTCTGAAATGGTCCTCATAATTTTCAGCCGTGGTCACACTTTTTAACGATTTTCTACGTTTTCGTCCATATTTTTTTCTTTGTTTACCTCAATTTTGAGATTTTTATGCTTACACTTTCGAAGAGTTAAAAAAGTATTTCGGATATAAAAATTACCATCTAAAAGAAGTGATTGACGAAACAGGAAAACAAAGAGATAAAAAAGGATGCTTCAAAAATGCTATAGTTATAAGAAATTGAATACTTTTTCTGACTGGTCTAATTTGAATACTGTCTAGTTTCCACCCTCAGTCTTTCAAGTCATTGTTGAATGATTCTTCTGAATACCACATAATATATTCATTATTAAAACCACAATACGACAAGTGCCTGCCATAAAAAAACCTCTCATCTCGCAATATAAGTGGAATGAAAACAGGATCTTATTTTGAGATTATTATCTCTTTTCCACCTCAGAAAGAATCTTGGCTCCTCAAAAGACTCTTGAAAAACGGCTTTTTCTTTTATGGTGAGGTCCTTTTTTTCCATCAAACTTATCAGTTCTAACTGGGAAACGTTCCTTTGTGTGGGAAGGTATGAAAGAGTTTCTGGGTATTGTTCCGTATAATGATACAAACCGGATGTGCTGCAGAAACGGCTTTAAGTGTCGAAATAAAATGTAAGGGAATACATAAAAAAATGCATTCAGCAAATTTCTTTTAGTTTTGAGAAGGTAGAAAAGGTAAAGGATATAGCTTCATAAATAGTTATATGTCTTTACCTTAGATAAGTTGGAAAAAGATGAGCAATAATAATTGTTATATTTTATATTTCTCGTATATAGTAGATTTTCTTAAGGTATCCGACTACGTTAAAAATACTGTTTATCGAACACGTTGGCAATTTTTATTATTATTTCATGTATTTCAGACTTTTCTCTTGCCAAAACAGTTTATCTTTTATAAGAAAAGAAAGGCCTGACTTATCATTCAGGGTCTAACATATTTTACATATTTAATTAAAATTTATCTTTGACTTCAATTTCCTCAAAACTTTAATTTTCATAAGAATTCTCCACCGTTAACATGATATCTCAAAAACTAATAGAGCTATTCACATAAAAATTTCAGCGAGTGTTTTAAATAATACAGACAATGAAATCAACCAAAAGTTTTATTTTTAGCGAAATACTTTTTCTGTTATAGGTGTTTTAAGAAAAATCAATATGTGATTTAATGGATAAAATGCATATATGCATATATTTTTACCCATGACTTCTTTGCATCTCAACATTTTTCTTAGATTTTGGCTCATTTCATTCATCATTATATTCCATAACTTGTGTACAAAGAAAAATAGGATTGCTGCATTGCAATTTTGTGTAGAGTGTTAACCGTTTTGGTTAAATTTCATTAAAATTATTAAAAATTTTCATATTTCTCAAAACATATTATATTTTCAAATATTTTTTTTTTATATTTTTAGCATTTATAATTGAAAATACATCGATACACTATAAGTAGATTTTGAAAATTCCAATTAAAAAAATTCTTTCGAATTTAGCCGGCTACCTTAATTTCTACTACTGATAAAAAAGAGTGTATATGTATTGGATGTCTAAAAGACAATATATTTGACCTAGACCTGCAAAATTTAAAACAAATATAATTTAAAGGTTGATGATTTTCTTTTTGGAGCAATGTTTTAAAATCCTGAGTAAAAATTAATTAAATTAAATTACACAAATTTTTATGGGTGTTCAGTGATGATTCACAGACATATCATTATTCAAAACTGATTTATAATTTTTTAAAATAAATTAAAAGACTTTAGTTTCAATGATGTAATTCAAGCATTGTAGCGATGTAGTTCAAGCGTTTCTCAAAATAAGAAATAAAACATTGAATAATTTTCTGGAACTCCTAGATATTCCTCTTCTTCTTCAAAAAATATTTTGAATTCTATCGGTTAGCATCGATTTGTCTAGCAACTGAAAAACAAGATGTCAAATTTATTAGCAAGTGAAAGTATACCTGAATTTGTGTTAAACTAACTAAAAATTCAAGCACTGAAATAAATTTGAAATTATTATATGCTATAGAGCAGTGATTCCCAAAGTGGTCTATATCGACCCTTAGGGGTCTATGACAACCTGCAAGGGGTTTACGTCAGCGAAAAAAAAATTTGGGGGTCCATGAAATGAAAATGGGGATCCACGATAGTAAATCTCAACACATACACTGATAGTAGTTTAACGCTGTTACTAATCCCTTAACGAATAAAAGAAACAGACTGGACATCATCAGCCGAGGAGATTTAAGATTAACCCTTACAAAATTGACGCCAAATGTTGATAATTTATTGTTAAAGCATCAGGCTCATCCTTCTCATTAAAAATATTGACTTTTTGCTTGTTAGTTTATTTTATGTTTATTTCATGTTACATAGATTTTACATAACAGATACGAAATTTTATTTTGAGTAGTATAAATTTAAATTCAATTAATAAATGTATAAATTAACATGTGTTTTTACTTTAAGTTTTTAACAGTAAACTTCACTACAGTTAGAAATTTACAGGAAATCAATATCAGGTAAGTAGGGGGTCTATTCAATACGGAAAAACATGGCAAGAGGTCTACGACACAAAAAAGTTTGGGAAACTCTGCTTTAGAGGAACGAATTCAGGAAAGAAGACAAGCAGAATTAGCAGCTCTTTTGCTGTTTTGCAAAATCCACTGTTCAATAGATATATTGCTTTTTTAAAGTTTTGTTTCCTTAAAGGGAATTAAAATTAGTGAAAATAATATAAATTTTATTTGAAATATTTGTTTCAGTTTTCGTTATTTTATGTAATATGTATATGCAATCCTTAATTTTTTTATATTTTGATTTTAACTTTAATATTGATTTTTTGTTGTTGTTGTTTGTTATCTTACGTATTTGGTATTTGGGATTTTGGGATTTTTTGCTCAAGAGCCATATCTGGCTTAACTGCGCCATACGTATGGTTAATAATTACAAACAAGACCATGAAAGTATTCAGTAAAAAGTAATTTCAAAAATATTTGCTAAAACATGGTAAAAGTGGCAAAATTGCTCGAAAATTTCCAATGTTGTTATCTAACATAAATTAAATAATATATCGTTAGATTTTTTTTTGTTTGACAAAAATTCGAAAACCGACTAAAACCGATTTTTTTTTTTTTTTTTGAATTTGCATACCGGTTTTAGTATAAATCCTAATAACATAAGTAAGATAAGATTAAGCAATGAGATTTACTGGCTCAAACGCCAAATTTTACAGTATTGCGGAAAGAAAAGTTAATAAAATTATGGTGTAAAATCTAAAACATTTACGATCTTTTTAATTTGACATAAAAGATAATATATGTAAAACGCACGAAATAAAAAAAAATCAAATACCATTATGTAAAGACATTTGAATATATGGTAAAAAATACCTCAAATAAAGACTCGCGCTGCTCGATTTTCAACGAGTAAGGTTTCAAACCGGTCAAGACAAAGGTCTCTTGTTGTCCGAGGGGTGAGACGCATCTAAAAGGAACCAAGAGAAAAAGACGAAAGTGATAAGAAGGAGAGACGCAGTTGGAAGGTCGTGTCGTTCGCCAGGAACGGACTTGATATAGCCGAATTTTTTTTAATGTATATTCTGTAAATATAGAACTAATACAATAATCAAGTATATGATTGGCTCTTGTACGCATTTCTATACAACGTACACTGTGGCAATGAACGATTAACGAGGCCAGAGTTGATTTAGAAATTGCCACGTAAGATAAATGGATTAAACGCAGCACTAGCCATCTTGAAAGTAACGCTAAGAATACACGCTACACGTGGTGAGAGAAAAGGAATTTTACTAGTACTAAAAATAAAAGTTCTCTTATCCGATAAGTCTCTTAGAAGTTACTCAAATGACTCAAAGAATAAAGGATCTCTGACATTTATAAAAAAAATTGATTGATAATTCAATGCACAGAGATCCATTGCGTTCACATCAAAAGGTGTTTTATGGCCACCAAAAATAACTAGATATCACTAATCCTCCATAATAAATCTCGCCTGGAGACACCCACCAAGCCTGGTGGCTATAGAAAGAACGAGAACTACTCACTACGGGGCAACAGAGTTCCCACTGTGAATAGCAAAGACCGGGTGGCAACATCGCAGTGGTTAGTTTCTTTCTGTTCTTTTTTAAGAGGATAGTTTTCTATTCAATGGTCCCCTAAGGAAAACTTCCTGGGAAGTGAATACTAAGCTGCTGGAGAAGCCTTTTGAATATCTTCTCTGGGAAACTGTTGCCAACCACGTAGAATCATAATAATAAAAAGAAAAAGAACTATTTGCATGGATGAAAAAAAGAAGAAACGATTCTGTGCTGTTTCTAAAGGTATGTTTGAATAAATCGACGATGGAATCTGCTTTCTGAGAGATTTGAAAGAAAAAAAATGAGTATTTTGGTGACAGAATGAGATATAAAAGAGTTTCGGATCTTAAATGGTGAAAAATGTTGTATTTGGCACGATAAAATACTTTCTTTTTTTCCCTAAGTTCTCAATCAATTAGAGAAATGAAAGAAAGTAGTTGAACAAATTTATGTCAAGTGTTGGAATTGTCTCAATTTTTATTTCGAGTGTGGTAAAGACTGTATAATTTAAACGTGAAAAGATTTCTAAAAAATCTCAGATTAGTTATAAATATAAAAGAAAATGAAATCTACAATCGCAAGTTTTAAGTATATTATTATTTTTGTCATTATTTGATTTAATTAATTGTCCCTAACCAGTTTAAACCGGTTTGACACAATAACGAAGCTAAACTTTAATATCTCTCTGTCTTTATATGTGTGTGCGTGTGTGTGTGCGTGCGTGTGTGTGTGTGCGAGATTCAGCTGTTCCTTTTTGCTTGGCTTGTCTTGTTAATTAGATTCATTTGTATTTTAGTTGTAGCTGCATTTGCTCTCACCAAATACAATGATTGATTTTTTTTAAAAAAAACTTAAAAATTTTAATTCTTAGACTAAATCGCAATTTTTTGCATACGCATTTTGAGATTTCAAAATTCTCAAACAAAAACAGCATCATCTCCTCACGTGATAGTCAAAATTTCTAAATATAATTTATTTAAAATAACTCGATAGTTAGAATTTATGCATTTCGGAACAATGTTTAGCATATAATTTTAAAACCATGTCATGACAGAAATACCCTGACATGGCATTGGTGTACAGTAGTTCGGAAGTATAACCATTGGAAAAGATTTAGCATTTTTACTAAATCCCTCGTGTGTTCCTTGGCAGGAATTTTCGGAAATTAATCCCAAGCATGCGACAAATTACCTACGAAAAGAAATTTTCATTTTTCACAAATTTGCCAACAGTTTGAAATAAAAATTTGATTTTGATTTTATCTCTTTTATATGTTTCTGAAAATGAAGACCGTATGATGGCTAACTAATGATTGGATTTGACTCAAAATTTGATAGATTTATACATTATTTATGTTAGATATGTAATCGAGCTCTCTTCGCTTTGCAGTTATATTCAAACAGCCGGACAGATAGACTTCCTGCAAATGGAATCTTCTCAAAATTTGAGAGAAATCATCAAATTTTGTATAAAGGCTATATAACAAATTTTATCCATCTGAATCAAAGAATTTTTGAGGTTTTTTTTTTGCGACAGACAGTTAGAAAACAAAACAAAACAAAAAAAACATATTTTGCAGGAATTTAGTTTTCAATTTAAGGAAGAATAAAATATAGAATTTTGTCAAAATCTCATGTTGGAATTTTTGACGAGTACAATAATTCTTTTACACAATAAAAAAACACGTTTTTTTTATAATTGAAACAGATCGATAGTGACACTCATCATAATTTTGGCGTCAAATTTGCCGACATTGACTGAACTCTCTTTTTATTTAAAAAAAAATGCAAAAGCTGATATAAAAAAAAAAGAAATTCGTTATAACTTAAAACATCTTGATTATCTGAGCAACTATATTTCATTATCTTATCATATGTTGGTCTTTGCTTTAATAAATGTAATTAAACTGAAATATTCTTAATTATCTCAAGTCACATTATATGACATCAGGGAATTACGAGTAATTATTAGTAAGTGAACTGCGATAACAAGATTATGCCTGAAAGATAATTAAAGATAAGAGATTCGTGGCACTAATTGACGTTCTCTAGATTAAGCCAATTGTTTAGCGATAATCCTCAAAGCTCCAAGTTGTTGGCTTGTATAATTATGCTTTTGTTTACGACGCATTCATCAGATATAATTAAATAATTTTCTCTAACTGCTCTGATTGTAAGGTGTTAGAATGCTTTTTAATTTGTGGCGAGTTTGTTAGAAGATAAAATAAAAAATCATTGCTGAGAAAACATTTATTAACCTTTATTCTTGTAAGATTTTATAGCCAATTGAAAAATGAAAGGCAAAATATCATGTTTAATGATAACTTATGTTTACAAAAGCTAATATTTTACCTGTTTTGACATAAGGTTATGTAAATTATATGATACTTGCTACTCTAATTTCAAAAATAATACTCATTATTCTGTATCATAGATACATTTTACAAAAGAATAATTATAAATAAAAATAATATAATAAGAAAGATACAAAAGAATAATTTTGAAATTATGAAAAAGAAATTCGAATTTGGAACATATTAACATTTTTCGTGGGTTTGCTTATTAGAAAATATTTAGCATTTTAATTAAATTTATGATTTAAAAAATGATAAAAATCAGTAAAGGCTAATTGTGTGTGTGTGTGTGTGTGTGTGTGTGTGTGTGTGTGTG
>JAPMOQ010016052.1:161692-173674 GCA_026543055.1 Argiope trifasciata | reverse complement strand
TATATATATATATATATATATATATATATACTGCCAAAGCCCATCTAACACTTATAGAAATTTATGGTGATGTTGTTCCATCATATCGGTTTAAGAGTGGTCGTTTCAATATCAATGGAAAAGAACGCACTGGAGGACCAAAACAAATATCGAGTTAAATTAATTATTAATGAACAAAAATAGGAAACAGCTGTAGAAAAGGACAGGAAATATTTTGACTGATATACATTGTACAAATTTTTCTCAATAAATGTCTTTTAAAAGTGAAAGAAATGATTAAAATACATGCAAGCACCTAATATATGCAAAATTGGAATGAATATTTCTATAAAAAACGAATTCAATTCCTGTTTAGGACAACAAATTATTTTTTTTATCTAAGTTACTTTTTATTCAATAATTATCACAAAAATTACTGTTTTTCGCAAAAGTTAAACCCGTATTCTTCACCTTTAAATGAAAAATGCTGAAATCCTTGCATTTTACCGATTGAGCTACTGCCTGTTGATTTCAGTTCTCATTACAAACTGCCAAAACTCTATTTAAATATTAAAAATTAATTAAATTTAATGAATGAATTTGAAAAAAAACTGTTTTCACCTCAAGTGTCATCCTCTGCAAGTTTTAAAAAATATATTTAAGTGGATAATAAAATGTATTTTATTAACGCTTGAAATTTGAACAAGATGTATAAATAAATATCTATAGGGAGAGTGTGAATCTATAGTAGAAATTGAAAAAGTAAGAACTCTTTCAGGTTTAAGAGAAAGCTAAATAATTTAAATGATCTCTTCTAATAATATTCACTCAAAACAGTTCCTTAAGAGTAAATATTAGCTTCGTATCAATTCTTCTATTAATATTTCATCGATGTTTCTAAACCATCATTTTTATTTCTATTTTCAGGTTGCAGGAAACTGATGGCAACTTCTTTGAAACCTTTACAGCTCTTTCATGGAAACAAGAAAATAGAAGATTGCAAGCAGCTCGGGAGGTAAATAAATTTAGTTGTTATTCGCTTCTCTTCAAATAAAAATAAAACAAAAATTCTAAAGGCGATTCATATTTAACCTACAATTTTTAGCTTTTTAAAAACATGAATCTCTTTTAACATTGGCAATTGATTTTTAATTTTGAAAGCGTGTGTTTATTTCTAGAATAGAAAATATTTTAAAGTATGTATTGCGCTAAAAGTGTGCTATAAATCATTAAATAAACGCTCGATAAATTTATTTTATTTATTGCATCATTATCATTTTTAAAAGGATAATTTAATTTCTTGTTAATATCAGTTCAAGCAAAGAAAAGAAGAATACATTAGAAAAATATTTAATCATTACAAAAAAAATCGTCTGCACAACTATTGGAAATTTATTCACTTGTGTTGTTCTTTATCGTTTGGTGAAGTTTGCAATATTTGTTTTTAAGTTCCAAAAAGTGTATTTGGCTTTCCTGTTTTTTTTTTTTCATTATTTTATTTTAAAACTTAATTATAATCCGTTTTGTATATAGACATAACATCATAATATACGCTTTTATAATATCGATAAATATTAAATTATTAAAATGCTAATAAAATTGCAAGAGGTTTTCTCTACAATTGAGTTTTTTTCTCATTTTCTAGCGAGTGTAATTTAATTTTTTTTTCCAGAATCCGTCTCTGAGAATAATGAAATAATAATTCTACTAATAATGCGCATCTTATGTTTTGTTTTTAGTATTATTGAGTTCAAAGTTTCTATTCATACTAAATCAAAGACGCTTTGCAGTTTTATAATTTCTTTTTTGATGGAAACACTAACTTTGCTATTTAATACTAATTGTTATTGTAACCGATTTCATCGATTTTGTGGTTCAGCACACAGACAAATTACTATATCTTGGCACCAAGTTTGTGGTAATAGCTGTCATCGATCTTACTTTAAGGTGAAATTAAAGAACTTTTAGTGGATTCTCCGTATACTAACAATTAACAAAAAAAAATTGTGAATTATTCTATGAATTTGTTTACGATTCATCCACTTTATGGCACAAGAAGAAAATTAGAAGAAAATTAGAACCTCTAATTTATAATATAATAGAATGTTTTAGGTTTTAATCTTTTTGTTTGTTTTTTTAGGCTTGAATCGAATACAGTTGATTTTTTTTAAATTTTCTTATCTATATAAGTAAAAATGAATGTTTGTCTGTATGTCTCTTATGCCTTCTTAAACCGTTCATCCAATTGTGATAAAACTTGGTGAGCTTACTGTTTACACTTGCGGTATGGGTATAAGGATAGTACAATTATCTAAAATTTAAAAAAAAAATCGAATCTCAAACGAATCGATTTACGAAGGATTAATCTCCAAATAACTCGCCAAGGAGACTATAGATTATTTAGAATTGCTAAATCCAAGTTAAAGGTTAATATTTTGTAGCTATAGTGCACGAACGTCTTGCAAGTCATTCTCAGATGTAACACTTTACTACAGATTATGGGAGAAAGTTTTGGGGAGACCAACACTCAGTTTTTAAATTCTAATTAAATGTTAGCGTTTTTCGTTGTAACAGCCAAAAAATATTTCAGTACAAATAATTTTGCACCACCTTAATTGTCAAAACTATGTTAACGATTTTATGATATAAATATGTTTTCTATGTTTTTTCAATTTTAAAACAAAATATTTAATCACATTTTCTAAAATTAATTGTGAGAATTCTAACCGAATATTAAACGAGTTTAATAGATCCAATAAATAGTTTCTTTCATTATTATTCTGAAAAAAAAAACTAAGCTTTATAATTTTAAAAGAATACACAAATCTAATACAGAAAAATGAATAATTTTTTTCACATATTTTCTTACCATTCATCCTATTTCGACAAAACATTGCCAAATTATTAATTGATTTCACTTAATACTATTTCTTCCGGCTGCAGCAACGTGCCGGGTACGAGTTAGTAATTCTATAAAAATGATTACTTGTGCACAAAAACATTTAAAAAAATGTTTTCTGCCATCATAGACGGTGTGAGGATAGATCCAGTAGTTAGAAACTTTAAAATGTTGCCATAAAATAATTTTTAATATTTTCAAAAAATTATTAATATTAGAGAAAAAAAATTAAATGAAAATCAGGTTTCATTAACATTTCCCATTTTTGATTCTTAAAGTAATAAAAAAGAATTTAGAGTCACGTAATGCAAATGGATAAACGAACCACATAAATTACTGCAATCGATTTCAAATATCAATGAAGTATGTCATTTTTTACAACAGAATATTATTCTACGAATCGAATGATTCACAATAGATTTAACTAATAAAAAGGAGTTTATTAATAGAAAGTTTTAAAAGCTCGGGAACTCTTTTATATTATTAATATAAGAAAACCTATTAATAATGTATAGGAATAATACTTATTAAAACTAATTAATATAAGAACACTTAAGGTATCCGACATTGCCTGCATTACAATTTTGTGTGGAGTGTTAACCATTTTGGTGAAATTTCATTAAAATCTACAAGATATTTTCTTTTTTGTCAAAGTTTTATGCATTTTCCAATATTTTTTTGTAATTATAGTGTTTACAACTGACATTACATCAAAAATTCTTAATAGTTTTTTATAAAATTCAATTTTTCAAAAATTCTCCTTAGAATGTAGTCGGATACCTTAAACCCTTTATATTATTAATATAAAGAAATTTCTAATACTTATAATAAAGGTAAGGAGTAAAAATTATGATTAAAATTAACAATGAAAATATTAAGCTATTTTATTTTAAAATTTTTTTGTTAATTTAATAGTAGAACTTTGTGCTTGCTGTATTATTATTTTGTAATAGTAAGCTCAAAGTAACAGCTTTCGTTATAAGCACAATTTTTAAAATAAAATATGTGCTTACTCTAAAATATAAATGTCTAGAGCTTTTCTCTAAGGATTTTATTTCAACTTACATTCCCCGCTCCTAAATGCTCAGATATGCAAAGAAAAAAAAACTTTTAGTACAAAAAAATCATAATATATTTCGAGCTACGCAGAATAAATCATTTGTTTAAACCGTTTCTTTTAGAATCAAAGTATAAAAATTTGATTCTTAAATGTTTCAAGCCTCGCTCCTCTAGATCTAAAGTGGTTAATAAATACTTTCTCGGGCTTTTCCGGCATAGTTTTACTCTCTTTTCCACGGACGCTGTCTCTGTAGCTGCTGGTAGCGCCATCTAACGGGATTTCCCGAGCTTAATCTAATTGAGAACTGGTGCCGTTCTCCGGAAAATGATTTTATCTCACAAATTGCCGAATTCCGAAGTGATTTTTTTGGGAGAAATAATAGAAATAGCCTACAGAATTATGCATCAAAAGATATTAAGCAGAGTTTGAAGTGTTTTTTTTTTTTTTCGTTTTTCGTTTTTTTCAGTCAAATGTATCATTTTTATATTCAAATAAAATATTAAAGAAAAATAAAAATAAAAAAATCATTGAGATTAAATTTATGAAGATTTTATTTGAATGACTTCTGAGGAGTAAAGTTTGCTTAAGGCATTATTCCAAAACTATTTAATGACCTTTTAAATATTATTAATTTTTAACTGATAAATTTGTCAAGTGCTTTTTGAAAAAAGAAAAAGAAAAGAGAGGAAAGGAAATTATTATTTCAAAAATTTCAAATATAGGATGTTTTTTCAAACATTATATAAAATGTGCTTTTTGAAAAAAGAAAAAAAGATAGAAAAAAAAAGGAAAGGAAATCGTTATTTTAAAAATGTCCAATATAGGGTGTTTTTTTTTCAAACATTATATAAAATATGCCTTTTGAAAAAAGAAAAAAGTGCGCTTTTTGAAAAAGAAAAAAAAAAAAGAAAGAAAAAGAAAAGAAATCATTATTTCAAAAATAGGGTTTTTTTAAACATTATATAAATGATAATATATCAGTTATTTTATTGGAAGAAAAATGTATCGTAAGTAATTTAAAAAGTTCGAATTACATATCAAGTATTTTTAATTATATTATATTATATTTAAAAGAAAGTAATATTTTTAATTAATTACTTCTTATTCCTTTTTTAATTTAAAGCTCATATTAATTCTAATTCATAAGAATTAATTTCTGTTATTTTTTGTTATGATTTCTAATTTTATTTAATTAGACTTTCCTTTATATAAGCAAATTACTACAGAGAAACGTTAGCGAAATTATGGATTTAAAAATACATTCGATAATTAATTATTCACTAAGAAAGTGCAAAAGAATATCCAAGCTTTGGAATACAATATTTGTTAACCCCACCTCGATTTCATTTCATTTTTACATTAACGGATAAAAGAATGTTCAGAGGCCACTTTAAAACCTCTTAAGACAAAAAAAAAATCAGATTTGTATTGATGTCTGAAATTTAAACGAAAAAAAAAAATGCGATGAAGATTTAGAGATGACGAAAGGCGACTTGGTCCTTATAAAATCCTTGCATGTATTTTAATCAGATATATCTATTGGTTAGCTTCCGAAGTATCTATGAAGATAAATGACAATGGATTTGAGTTTTACCAATTTACTATGACTTTATTGCTATCATTTTGAAAGTTTTTCATTTAGTATTATTGGGTTATTCAGTGTATAAAGACATCACTCATGGAAGACCAAATTAAATTTTCGACAGTAATTGTTTTTTGATGCTGTTTGTTTGATTGGAAGAAACCTGCTGCAAGGCATGTGGCATTTATTGAAACTTATGGTGATGCTGCTCCGTCATATCCCAATTGTCGGTTTTGGTTTCAAAGATTTAAGGATGGCGATTTCGCTGTCAATGAAAAAGAACATTCTAGAGGACAAAAAAAATTCAAGTACAAACAGTTTCAAGACTTATTGAACGAAAATTGAGGAAAGAGAGATACAAAGAGGAGGTATATATATATATATATATATATATATATAAACCCATTACCAGAGTCATCAAAATTAAACCGAAACTAATTATGTCGGAATCGAAATTAAACAAAAATTAATAAAAGTGAAATGAAATAAAACCTATTTATGAAACAAATCTAAATTGATATAATTAAGTAAACGAAACTAAATTGGAATTAAACTAAAACTTATTTGAACTTTTGAAAACGTCTTCAGGCCAGATTCTTTTTCTATTCGTTGTATTTTTGATTATAAAGATTTTATAAAAATATATTCAAGCCATTTTATAACGCCCTTATATTGTGACTAATATCATTGTTTGAAATGACTGGCTAGAATGGAACTTTATCTTAATAATCAATACCCCGGAGTTTTGCTTTATATATTGTTTAAAGAATTCAATCCTTAACAAATACAGATAAAAGATTATACCTTGAATAAAAAAATTTGTTCATTAATTGGTCTAAATACTTAATTTATCAATAAAATAATTTTAATTAATCCAATGGCGTTTTGCGAAACAATGGGTATTGTTCATTTCGTAAAAGTAACGACACTTCTTCTTTATATTGAATTCAACTTTTAATCACTTGAACTATTTGCGAAACCATAGTTGTGTAGATAAAATGATAATATCAATTCGTTAATTCCTTTTGCTTCTAGAACTGCTGATTTGACATGCGTCCTTCATTTACAATATTCTCATTTTTTGTATTAAAATTTATTTCGTAGTTTGTAATTAGACACAATATCAAAAAGGCAAGTTTAATTTAGTTTAGTTATCTTAATATCCCTTTGAAAAGCAACATTAGGGCTATTTTGCAACGGACCTCGTCATTTTGAACCATGGTTAAATGACGACATCTGAGCTGGCACCCCTCTCTCTACTCCGCCACCACAGGAAGGACGTTTTGAATTCTTCTTCTTGCATACAGCTGACCACCCCGCCATCACTAAACGTAGTAGTGGTGGCCGGCTGGTAGGCTGTATGCAAGAAGAAGGCCAAACGTCTTCTCGGTGGTGGCGGGGTGGTCAGTTGTTTGCCAGAAGAAGACAAAATGCTCTCCCGGTGGGGGCGGGATGGTCAGCTGTATGCTAGAAGAAGAAGGCAAATGTTCTCCCGGTGGTGGTGGGGTGGTCGGCTGTAT
The DNA here is from genome assembly GCA_026543055.1 of Argiope trifasciata. Lineage (NCBI taxonomy): Eukaryota > Metazoa > Arthropoda > Arachnida > Araneae > Araneidae > Argiope > Argiope trifasciata. The sequence goes on along the minus strand of JAPMOQ010016052.1, from coordinate 166,634 downwards.
GCAACAAGAAGAAGGCGAAACATTCTCCCGGTGGTGGCGGGGTGGTCAATTTATGACAGAAGAAGAAGGCAAAACTTTCTCCCGCTAGTGGCGGGGTGGTTGGCTGTATGCAAGAAGAAGATCAAATGTCCTTCCGGTGGTGTGGTGTTGAGAGAGCGGTGCTCTGACGGATTTTAAGTGCAAGAGACATCGTTATAAAACGGTTCTTCGATGGAATTGAGTCTTGAACCTGAAACCATCCGTTTCCGAGGCCCTCAAAAAGGCGAAAAACGTAGGTTATTGGGTGTTTTTTTTTTTTTTCGATTTTTATCTTGATAAATCGGAAAACGCTTTGTATCAAAATTTATTTTGTATTTGTCTTCGGCGTATATAGATTCAAGTGTACAATTTTATCGTCAAGACTACCAATTTCATTTATCTCATTTCCGTTTTTTTTTCCCTTAGTTTATTTGGTCAGTTTGAATAAACAGAACTACCGGATGTCAACCAATTTACTAAACTGATGCACAATCTGAAGAACATCAATTTTAGAGGTAAAAGCATGTGCAAAACTGTATCCATCAAAGAAACAAAAGAAATTTTCAGGGAGACAAAATTCATATTAAAGTATTTCATCCAATATTTTAAATTATGAAAATAATCCAATATTTTGATACAGTTTTTTCAATAAATAGATTAAATGCGATTTTTTTTAAATGTTGTAAGTTATTGATTTTTACGAATTTTTTTGTGAAATGGGTTGAAGAAAAACACACTGTAGCAGTTGCATTACTTTATTTTCTCTTTTGGATAATAGATGGCAGTGCCTGAATAGGTGCGCATCCCATAGCGCGTTGCAAACGTAATTATAATGAGATGAGATGTTGTTCTGTAAGGTGTGCGCGAGTGAATATCTTGTATTTGTTTGTGTCAAATGGGATCATTAAAGAAATGCTCCCGAAAACATAGATTCTCTTGTACCACAGCATGGATCATAATGATCTTCATTCCACCACAACATATGCAAAAATCAGTCAAAAATCCGAAACAATTTTAAAGATAGGAAATTTCAGTGGAAATCTTTACTTTTTAAATACTAAAAAGAAATACACTGATGGAAAAAAATCCCAACACTAGGAAGGATCTGTGATTGATAAACGAAATTTGGTAGGCGTGTAAATACATCTGAAAGATGACGTCGATTCAGATTTCGAGATACGCGCGTAAGTGTGGCGCTAGTAGCGAACTATGAACATGCAAATGAGGTTTGCTTTAAATAAGCGCTATAAGGTTCGTGATCGTTATTTACAGTTGAGATTTGAAGTAGTGGGTTAATGTTAGTCAAGGATGCCTCTGAGAAGACGAAGAAGCCATTATTAACATCTCACTGAGTTTGAAGTCGTGTTGTAGGGCTACGAGAAGATGAGTTTTCTTTCCGCGATATTGCTGAAAGACTTGGCAGGAATGTATCCATTGTGCATGAGTATTGGCGGCAGTGGTCAAAGGAAGGTACTGCTTCAAAAAGGCCAGGTTCCGAGCGGCCACGTGGTACTACTGAGAGGGAAGACCGTCGTATTCGGCGTATAGCTGTGACTAATCGTACTGCGTCTGCAGCTGAAATTCGAGCTGTAGTTGGCACTACAGTGACACAACGAACTGTTACAAATCGGTTACTTCAAGGAAAGCTCCGAGCCAGACGCCCTGTACAGTGCATTCCACTGACTCCAAACCACTGCCGTTTGCGACGTGAGTGGTGTCAAACTAGAGCTCATTGGAGGGCGGAGTGGAGATCTGTTGTGTTTTCTGATGAAAGCCGGTTCTGCCTTGGTCGCAATGATAGCCGTTTGTTGGTGAGAAGGAGGCCAGGTGAACGCCTGCTAGTGACCTATCTGCGGCCTAGACACACAAGGCCTAATCCTGGAGTTATGGTTTGGGGAACAATTTCGTATGACAGCAGGAGCACTCTCGTGGTTATCCCACGCACTGCAAATTTGTACGTCAGTCTAGTGAAACAACCTGTTGCGCTGTCATTCATGTACAGCATTCAAAGGGGTGTTTTCCAAGAAATTAACGCTTACCCTCATACCGCTATTGTAACCCAACATGCTCTACAGAGTGTCGACATGTTGCCTAGGCCTGCTAGATCACCAGATCTTTCTCCAATCGAGCACGTATGGGACATCACAACTCCAGCGTCATCCGCAACCAGCATTAACCATCCCTGCATTGACCGCCCAAGTGCAACAGGCATGGAACTCCATCCCACAAACTGATATCCGACACCTGTACGACACAATGCATGCACGTTTGCATGCTTGCATTCAAAATTCTGGCAGTTACACCGGCTACTAATGTACCAATATTTCATATTTGAAATGGCTCTTCTCGCCAATGGCTCTACCTGTGATCTTGAAACTTTAATCAATTAAATATGTTACCTAGACAAATGTATTCCTAAAATTTCATTTCTGTGCAAGAATTTTTTCTTGGTGTTAGAATTTTTTTCCATCAGTGTATAAAGTGGTTCAATTTAGAATTTTATCAAATAATCCGTTATAATCCTTGCAAATACTTAAGAAATACATTACCTAGCTCCTAAGGAATCAACTTTGCAATCTATAAATAAGAGATTTCAACTGGTACACAATATAAAATTTTAGTTTTTTTTCTTCGCTTTATAAAGCATTAAAACAACTGCTTAATCATTCATTGTTTATTTAATATCCCAGAAACTACACAATTTATTGAGAAATTACCATATCAATTTCCACAAAATTATCTGTTAGATCTTAATTTATGAAGCATTTTGTTAACAAATCTCTAACTGTATTTGTAATAAAGATGATTTTGATTTTTTTCTCAATAGTGTGAAGAAACAAAATTGATTTTTTCATTATTTTAAAGCTTCAAAAATACTTTTTCAATGATGTCAATTTAATTTATGTAAAAATTTTTAGTCTAGGTTTTTTTGAACTTTTAAATATATTTCACAATTATACTTTAATTGTTGTAATTGAATCACAAACCATTTCTATTGTTTCATCAAATATATTCCGTCAGCTTCTTCCATTTTTGAAAACTGAAGAAATAAATTATTAAAATCAATGCGATTTACAGGACAAACAAAAAAGCAAAATTGAAACATTGTTAAATTTAGAAGAAAGTGAATCAGACATTTGCGATTTGAATAATGGAGATCAGTACATGGAAATTATCACCATTAGAATACTTCATAAGCTCAATAAAAAGTTATAAATAAGACAATTGATATAATACTGCTTTAAATTCTAATAATCACGATTAGAAAATGACGTCTACACAATCTAATTGACACTAAAGCTAAGTAATACAAACCGATCACCAAATGGGACTCTTTATTACGGTTTTGCTAACATTTAGAACTTGAGAACGTAGCTTTTAAAATTGAAAAATAGTACTGAAATATTTGTTATTTATACATAAAAACTGCTTATAAAAGGTGAACGCAAAAACTAAATTCAAAAAGTTTGAATATCAGATTAAAATAACTCAGTATTTTCGCCAAAAAAAATTTTAAATGTTGTTACCAACATCAAAACAAGTAAAATATTTTTTTTAATTAAATTGATTCCTACTTAGTTCGACAAGGAAATTTTTATTTCAATTACTTTTTATTAAATAATTACAATTAATATAAATATGTATCTATACATATATGATAGAATCTCAATACTAAGTGGCAAAATAAAAAGCGAATTTGTTTACAATTTTTTCATTTTCCTTTATATTGTTGAACTATTATTTTTGTTTCTTACTATTATTGGCTTTCTATACATATCTTTTTTCGTTTCTAATTTAGGAAGCTGATGGTGGTCTGTAATTTCTCATCGCAAGAATTGAATTCGTATTTTTCTCGTGAAAAATACTAAAATTCTTACATTTTACCAATGGATTTAAGTTTTTATTGCAAACTGCTAAACTTCTATCTAAAGTATTAAAAAATAATTAAATTTAATGAAGGAATTAATATTTGAAAGAAAAAAAAAACTTTGTCAACATCAAATGTCACTCACTATAAGTTTTTAAAAATTGTATTTGAACTTGAGTGAATGAATAAAAATTAGTTTATTAATGATTGAAAATTTGAACAAATAAATATAAAGTATGAACATATAATAGTAATTGAAAAAAAGGAAAACGCATTTTATGTAATTAAAACCACTCGGCAAATTTCAGTCAAATCTGTTTCATGTTTCTGAGATATCTTATTCACAGAAAACAGATATAATCTTTTTTAAAAATTCCTACCGAATTCTTAACGTGGAGGTTTATCAAAATTCGAATATGCCATTTTTGACTGTTACGAAATACTCACTTCCTGCATTCCGAGATAAAAAAAAAAATGGCACACGATTAGAAACAACTTAAACTTTTTTTTATTACTAAGAATTCTTCTTGCAAGTTCTTCATTTAATCCAATCCTCTAGGCAAAAAAGTCCTTAACTATAACTGACGTATAAATCGAAAAGGAAAACCAATTTTCCTGTTAAAATTGAGCCATTTAATTCCTTTCTAAAGAAAAAAAACTTCCTCGAGTTTTAAAAAAGAAAAAGAAAAAATACTTTCAAGAGAATCCTGTATTGAAATCGAAAAATTCGCTCGGATCTGTTCCCTTCGCAACAAAGCACATTAAATTAGGTTCTTCTTGGCAAACTTAGATACGGAATAAACGAAAACATTCCTTTTATACAGGAACATATCACCTGTCAATCACAAAGCAAACCGGATTCTTTTCCAAAAACTGTTGTGCTGCAGTAGAGATGGTGAAGTTTCGATATTTTAAATTAAAATGATTCCCTTAAAATGAAAAATAAATAAATAAATAAAATAAAATCTTTTGTTTTAAAGTATCTATATAAAATCAGAAGTAAATATATTGTTACAGTTTTTGTATTTAAAATGTGTTTATAATGCTAAATTATGT
>JAPMOQ010016052.1:146018-156926 GCA_026543055.1 Argiope trifasciata | reverse complement strand
TATGCTTCTAATTACAAAAATTGAAATGTTTATTTATGCTTCTAATTCCAAAAATTGAAATGTTTATTTATGCTCCTAATAAGGAAATTGAAATGTTTATTCATACTTCTAATCACGGAAAAACCTTTTTAACTTTAGATCCAGTTAATATTAACAGGACGAGTGCTGAACTGACGATTTGTATTCCTAATATTTCTATCATTCTGTGTACAACACAATCAGTAAATAAGGAGAAAATTATGATTGAATTTTTTCTCTAATATTTTTACGAAAGCAATTGTATTCCTTGGTTAGTATTGGTTTGTCATTGAGCAACTGCTTCACATTGTCCTAAATAATAACCTTTCTCAGAAACTCATTTTCACTGACATTGAGTTGATTTGGTTCAAATATTATGAAATACTGGAATATATTTTAATTCTTATACTTTGAAATAACATTATTTCGCAACAAGCTTGAGTTATATATGCATTTGAAAAGAAAAAAAAAGAACAATTTTTTCAGATTTCGAGGAAACCAATTTCAATTTAAATATATATTCAAAATCTGAATTATTTCTTATTCAGAAATCCACCGATCAATCGACTGTCAAAATAGTTTTTGCATTTTCTGCTCTGAAAAACAAGAGTGTATTCGAAAACCAGCCGAGATTGTACCATATATAATAAAAAATAAATCCTTTGAAGATCTTATATTCAGTGATGGTTTTGTCAAAAGAAATTTAAATGTTTTTCTACGAATTTCTCATAATCCAGAAAAAATATTCACTAGTAAATACAGATGTATCAAAATATTTGAACTGCATAAGTATTTTTTGATTTTTTTTGCATATATATCCGATGCTTAAATATATATATATTCAATTTTAAATTAATTTCCTAATGAATATTTCATTTTCTTATAAAATTCTGAATGATGGCTCTAGTTTTAAAAACAAAAGAATATTTATTACATTAAGTTCACTTAGCATCAGATTTGGAGGTTAACATGTTCTACTCTAGATAATACTTGACATTTTAAGGTTGTTAAAGTCGTCATGTTTTATTTCATACCAGCCACCTTTGGCAACCAGCTGGTTCGCCATGAGTAATGCGTTTTTAAATTTTCAATTAAGTCACATATTCATTAGCCTTGAAGTAATTCCGGGTATTGATTGGCCTGAAATTAAAAAAAAAATCCGTGATAATACCAAAATATTAAATATGTTTTTTTAAAGAAAGCGAAAAAGGAAAAAAAAAATATCGAATAAATGATTTAGATGTTGCAAACGATTATAGAAACCTCAACTTTGCATTTACTTTTTTAGAAAATATCACATTTTATGTTTCTTTTATTTTATCCAGTCACGTGCTAAAAGTTGCATTTTTTTAGACTTAATTTACGATGATAGATTTTTTTATTTGAACTTCCGTCATTATTTTATCCAGTCACGTGCTCAAAAAAACATGGTCAATATATTTCTTTAAAAATTCGTTAAAAATAGAGGCTTAAGTTTTACATTAAGACACTAATAACATTAGAAAGCTAATTTTTTTATCTTTAAATTGATGTAAAACTCATGTCTGTGCGATACTATTTTCGGAAGTTATAGCGGAAAACGTCGAAATTTCACTTAAATTTTAATTAATTCAAATTCAAATTAAAAATTTGAAAAAATGACTCCTAGGTGCACATTCCCAACCTCCAAGGTATACATGCACCAAATGTGGTAGTTGTAGATCCAACGGACTGGCCTGTAGAGCGTCAACACACACACACACATTAAGCTTTAGTATAAGTATAGATTGTGCGTCCTATTTAAATCCTTTTATTGATTGAATGCTTTATTTCTTATCGTTTCCTCAACTTTAAAGAAACCTTTGGAGAAAAAAGTATGTAAATCTCTACGTCGAAGGCACAAACTTATCAAAGAACTGCCTTTTTTCAATCGTGCCCTGACGCATGCGTCATTACACTAGGAAATACATGACGTTCAATAGTGCAATGACTCATGCGTAATACCAAAATGCATCTTCTTTAATTACAAGGTTCATGAAGAATAATAATAGTCAATAGTACAATAAGAACAATAAAGTCAACAATACAAATTAGAGGTGATAGAAACTGCTCTTAAAACATTTTCTGACAGAATAAAAAAATTCGAGAGTTTAAAGTTTGAAAATCAATAAATATTAAAAATAATGAATCAAAAACACAAAAAAAATCTTTTCTGTAAATATTTTCTAGTGAACAAATGTAAATTTTATAAATGTTAAAACAGCGTAACCAACTATATTCCCCTTTTTAAGCTTCACATTTTCATAATTTTCTCTTCATTGTTTCTTGCTTATATGTTTTTTACAATTTTCAGTATTGATATTTTTAACATAATATTCAGAAACCAGAGTAGTAACAAAAGAAAATACTATTTAGAAAATTTATTTTAAGTTTATTTTAAATTTATTTTAAGTTTTATTCAAAATAATAACAAGGTAATTAATTTTATTCAAAGTAATAAAAATAACCACATTCTTAAATTTCTTTCTTAAGAGCATAGATCAAATAAGAAATCTCGTTTATTAAATTCAATGGACTTCCAGGAGAGGATACTTATTTATTGAGGATGAGATGCTTCCGGCATGGTGGTTGGATCTCGCCATCTCGGTGGGTGCACAAAAGGTGGGGAATCAGGCTCCTCCCATCGATGACTGGACATATTTCCTACGGAGAGGACTGTACCGTGGCTGGTGATGGTCCTTAAGATTTAACCACAGTTCCCACCAGTGTTATTGTAGTGGCATTCTGGTCATTCAGTAATTGTTCCGTGTGCCTTCGGGCTGATCGGAGAGTCTATAGTATGACTTACTAAATGCAATGATTTACATCAATGTAATTTGTATGTAATATTGTAATTGTAATTTTATATTAAATTTTTTTTTTCAATAGGGCATAAAAAGAGCACTCAAAATAGATATTTCAATCTTCTATTATTTAAATATCATTATTAACCGCATTCCAGCATTTAATCACGGAACCACACATGAACGAACTCCAAAATCACACCAAATGACGATATTTGGTAATTAAAATATATTGTTACGGATTTTCTATCCATCAGGTTTGCTTCGGTGTAGTGGGTGTGTATGGTGTAAGATAAACACAACCATAGGTCCTTTAGTAGAAAAAAAACGACGACTTTTATTTACTCGAAGACAGAATAGCACTAAGGTACAATTATTTATTAATTTTCGCTGTATATATTTATAGACAACAGCAATATACAGTGAAAATGAATACACAGGACAGCACATAGCAACACTCTACAGTAGACAGTCACCCACACGCAGAAATTCCGTAGTGGCAATGTCCACAACACACAAAGCGGCCAGACAGAATTCAGCAAAATAGGAGATCCTCGTAGCTTTGCTCTACTGTCTCTCCAGACGGCTGTCTACTTCTCCGTGTTATCTCTCTTTATCTCCTCACTCACTACTTCAATTCATGGTTTCTATCCGGGATTCTATTTCAAGACCATTGACCAGGACTCCACGATTGACAACCCAGCTTGAAAGTGCTGACCATTTATAGTTCCCGGGAGGCGGGATTTGAAGCTTCTGGATCAATCAGGGCGCATCTGATATGAATCTCGGTTTCTAATGGACGGATCAAGACAATTCTCGTTGTTTCCAGTATTATTCCTTTTATCGTCAAAAACGCCAACTTCATCGCCAAGCCTCCAAATGGTTGCCAAGTTTGACGCCAAGCACTGGGACCATTGATGTGACATCCAACAGCATTTGATGCAGACTAAAAGTCTTGCTTATTATGTCTTATATTCTATTAGTCTTTCTTATGATGATATAAACCGTGCGGGAAAACAAAATTACAGGTTCTTAACAGAACGTTATATTTTCCGATACTTGGGTAATAACTTCCAATACTTGATAATGGCAGTGAGTAATATCCAAAAAATCACCAATTATCGCAAAATACACTCAATAAAAATAATACGAGATATACGCCAAATATTGCAATATACTTTCAATAATAATACTAGATACATGCCAAATATCTGTATTAAATAACTACAGTTCACCATTGCCATTTTAAATATTTTTGGCCATACATCAAAATTTTATGTGGGCACAGGAAAGGGAAAGACTCCTTTGTTTATATATATACTAGCCGCCTTTGGCGACCAGCTGGTTCGCAATGAGTAATGCGTTCTAAAATTTTCAATTAAATCACATATTCATTAGCCTTGAAGTAATTCCGGGCATTTATTGGCCTGAAATTAATATTTTCTTTAAGATGATGGACGGAAAGTTCTAAAAGAACCCGTTTTCTTGATAATATTCTTTAATTTTATAAATCAGTCAGTTTTAATTATCGGTTATGCTTCCAAAATATTAAAAATGTATTTTTCGGTGATGTTGCCAAAATATTAAATATGTTTTTTGAAAAAAAGCGAAAAAGCGAAAAAAAATTATTAAATTCATGATACAGATATTGCAAACGGTTATAGAAATATGCCATTAGGTCGGGAATTCAATGCATATCCTGTCTAAATTCAATCAGGTTTACCGTAAATAAAGAAGATTTATTGAATTAATCATTTAGATATTGCAAACGATTATAGAATCCTTTGCCTTGCATTTATTTTTTTAGAAAGTATCACTTTTTATATTTATGTTATTTTATCCTGTCCCATGCTGAAAGTATCATTTCTTTAGACTTGATTTACGATGATAGTTTTTTAATTATTATTTGAACTTCCGTCATTGTTTTCTTTTCTTTTATCCGGTCACGTGATCAAAAAAACATAGTTAAAATATTTCTTTAAAAATTCTTTATAAATAGAGGCTTACATTAAAACACTGATACCATTAGAAAGCTAATTTTTTAATCTTTAAATTGATGTAAAAATTATGTTTGTGCGATTATATTTTCGGAAGTTATAGCGGAAAAACGTCGAAATTTCGCTTAAATTTTAATTAATTCAAATTCTAATTAAAAATTCGAAAAAAGGGCTCCGAGGTGCACATTCCCGACCTCCAAGGTATACATATACCAAATTTGGTAGCTGTAGGTCCAACGGTCTGGCCTGTAGAGCGCCAACACACACACACACGCACACACACACACACGCATTGAGCTTTATTATAAGTATAGACAAGACAGATTTTGTAGATCACTCAGTAAATTTATTTTTCGATAATGACCATTTCACAATGAGCAATGTAAGAATTCTAGCATTGTGTACGTATTTTTTCTTACGCATCGCTGTTTGAGAAGAATAAAAATGATTCCAACCCAGTAACACGCAAATTCCCGTGCATGCTAAAAAAGAGAACAATGTCATGTAAACCTATTTTTTCATTACCCCTACTGTCCGTTTTTGTTGTATGGTAATGTAATAACCGCACATAAAATTCGTTTTATTACATTAAGTTCGTATTATGTGAAATATTTCTTTGCGTACCTTTTCTGAACTTACACTCTCGGTAAATTCTTAAATAAAATATCATGCAAATATCGGCAAAATTATATTTTTATATAGTTTGCACTCATATGCATTTATAACATGGAAAACGTTTTTTAAAGGAAATATTTTACTATAGTTCTTGCAAATTTCTCTCATATGAAATAGTTATGAAGAAAGTCTTGCAGTCGTTAGAAAATTCTAACACGAGATTTCGAGGAATATCGCAACTTATAGATCAAACCTGTTCGAAAAACTTTTTTTTTGAAATAATGCCGGCCTGAATTACAATTACAGGCTGAAATTACATCAATGACTATACTTTCTTCTTATTATGTGAACCAGAAAGTAAAAAAATGCATAATCTTCTTAATTTCAGTTATTCTTTCTAAAGTATTTTGGAATATAAACCAAGTTCTGAAGAATTACATGGATATTGATTCAAAATTTTTCAAGATTTTTATTTCTTTCTTGTTGCCATCGCATATACATTAATTTCAAACCAAACGATAATAGATAAAACATTTTATCAAACTGAATATTTCACATAGACATTATAAACTTAAAAATAAAAATTAAAATTAAAAAATAACACGCACTTAACAGATTAAATTAATATCTTTATTATTTAAAAAAGAATTAAGGAAATGATGTTTTTTTCTGTTGAGGCTTATATACATAATTGAACATATCGTATCTTTATTTTATTTGCAAGAATTTCTCTGCATGATAGCCTTATTTCTTAAATACATACCGGATTTTTTAAGAGTTTATTAGGAAATGTTCTGTCCAAAATTTTTGATGAACATTTAATAACTAAAAAGTAATTCCTTTCAATTACATATTTAAAAAAATTAAATCATTTAAATTGTTTTTACAAGAATTCCTTGCAATCTTTTATGTAATTTTAATACCTTAGATTTTAAAAAAACGGAGTTTGCTACTAAATACCCTTTTTATGAAACGTTGTAATCCAAACTCAATTCGAAAAAGAATCAATAATTTTTAATTAATTACTTTCAATAACAACTTTAATACAAATTAATCAGTTAGTTTTTTTCCTCAGGATTCTTTGTTCTTACTTTTTGATTTCCTTGGAAAAAGAGTCGACTTTTACTTTAAAAAAAATTCTAGCTAAAAATCAATTAGATAAATAAGAGCCAAAATTATAGATTCCTCTGAATTTTGAAATTCGTTCTGACACACTATTGACCTTTTGTTGGTGTATACTTTTGTCTGCATTTAAGCTATCCGACTTCGTTTAAAAACACTGATTATCGATACCATCGGCGATTTTTTTTTTATTTCTTGTATTTCAGATTTTTCTCTTTCCAAAACAGTTTATTTTTTCTAGGAAAAGGAAGGCCTGACTTAGCACCCAAAGTAATTTTACACAAATTATATTTTTCAGCTAAAATTTGTCTTTAATTTCCATTTTCTTAAAACTTTAATTTTCGGAAAAAATCCCCACCATTAACATTATAGCTCATAAACCAATTTGGGTATTTAAATAAAAATTGCACTGTATGTTTTAAATGATATTGGGAACGAAATGATCCCATTGTTTTATTATTGGTGAAATACTTTTTCACTTATAGGTGTTTTTATAAAAATTAACCTGTGAATTTATGGAAAAAATGCATATATATGTATACTTTTACCCGTAACTTCTTTGCATCTCAAAATGGTTCTCAGATTTTGGTTCATTACATTCTGTAACTTGTGTGCAAAGAAAAATGGGATTGCTGCATTACCATTTTGTGTAGAGTGTGAACCGCTTTGGTTCAGTTTCTCTAAAAGTTACTACACATTTTCCTATTTCTCAAGATATATTATATTTTCAAATATTTTTTTATATATTTTTAATGTTTATAAATGACAATATGTCTGAAAATACTAAATAACTTTTTGAAAATCCAATTTTTGAAAAGTTTTCTTTCGATCGTAGTCGGATACCTTAAACACAGTGTCCTAACCCAATGAAATCTGGGAATGAATCTGTAACTATTATAAATGTCAAATTTTAGAGTTCATCTGTCGGCAAAGGCAGTACAAAATAAATATTGTAAAGAGATCAATGTAAGATTCAGGCAAAAATCTGTGTTTCGTATCTTTCACCAATGCATGCAAAGTATTCGGAACCTTATACAAGGCGACAATTTTATGCAGAATAATAATAACAGGAGAATAATAAAAAATTTAGATGAAAATATGAGAGGAAGTCACAGGGAGACCATTCCTGCTTGATTTACTTTTAATAAAACCACTCTAGATATATAAAAAAATTAGATAAGTATTTAACATTCGGTATTACTTTAAATTACAAAGCAAATTCAAAATCCAAACATTTTTTTCTTCCTTAGGATTCCTAGCACATACAAGTAATATATGATTTAAAAAAAAAAAAATTCAGTTTTTTATTAGGTTAACAGAAATAAACGTTTAATTTTAGTTATTTTTTATCAAATAATAATAATAAAAAAATTATTGATTTTCGCAAGAATTGAACTTCCATTCTTCATCTTCACGCGAAAAATACCAAAATCCTTGCATTTTACCGATAGAGTTCCTGCTTGATGATTTTAATTTACACTACAGAAAAATTTAAATAAAGTATGAAAAACTAATTAAATTTAATGGATGATTTAACGTTTGTAAAATGAAACCCTATTAATACTAATTGGATCCACTACAAGTTAGAAAAAATGTATTTAAACTCGAGGGTATGAATAAAAATTATTTTATGAATGGTTAAAAATTTGAACGAGATATATAAATTAATAAAAACAGATTGGGAACTAATAATAGGAATCGAAAAAAAAAGAGTCGAGATGTGTAAGATTTAAATATTTCTATATTCAAATATTGTTTTGAAACAATTACATAATTCTATGATACATTAAATATTATGAAGGGATTTCGTAATAAAATATTAAAATTGTGTTCACCAAACTGCTCCAATGTCATCCTTATCTCTGCTCAGATGATAACAAAATGAAACCTGCCACTTAGTACGGAAGGAAGGAAACAATAATTTCCTTCCCACTATCGAAACGCATTTGATGAAAGGTTTGTTTTATAAGGATTATTACACTAATATTTAATTAGGATTCTTTTTAGTATATTGAAAAGTTTAACAGTAACTTAATAACTTTAAATGCAGATAAATGAAGGTTAAACAAATGAAATCTACAATCGCAAAATTCAAGTTGTCATGCGGGAACATTGTTATTTTTAAGTCATTATTTGTCTTAATTAATTAAAGTCATTAGAAAGTTTATGAGAGTTCCGAAACTTTTTAGCCAAAAAGACATCGAACATGAAAATTTCTGTTTGTGTTTTATCCATTGCCTATACGATTTTGAGCTTCAGAACTCTCTAACCAAAACCACATCATGTCCCAACAAAAGGGAATGATAAACTATTTACTAATAAATTTTTAAACATATTAATTTATATAGAATTAATTATTATACTATTTTTGTACAGGCAAAGTGCTATTTTCTCGTTTCTGAGATCGTAATGTAGTTTCATAATGGAAAATTACATTATCTTAGAACATGAGTCAAATCATGCTATTAAAAGATGATGGTGAAGATTAACATTTGTTTTTTATTCATTTCCTACGGAATTCCGAGCTTCAATACTCATTAGCTCAGCGATTTTGAGCTTCAAAACCTAGTAACAATTGGACATGATAAAAAAGAAATAACATAAAAATATAAATACATTTATGTTCTATGGGTAACAATTTATCAGTTTAATATTTTTTTTAATAATTTTCCTTTAATGAACTTATTTATTTAAATTTTGATTCCTTTTCAGTTAAGTCGTTGAGTGATAACTTGAATTTTTTGTATTTTAATTTGATTTGTGTAGATTTTGTTTTTGTTTTCTATTTGTAATTTTATCTGTATATTTACAGTGTCTCACAAAAGTGATGGGACACTTGTGCTTTACAAAAGGAAAATGTAATAAAATAAATAAATAAACATGTACAAAAATTTTTGGGGTGTGTTTTATATTTAAAGTTAGTAACGATTATTACATTATATACATTTTGTCAAAATATTAAAATAAATTTAATAAATTGTATAGTTATTTAGAAAGGAGCAAAAAAATGGCTCACATAAGTGATGGGACACTTACTTTTCCCTCAAATATTTATCCAAAAATTTTACTTTTTAAAAGATTTTAATATCTTGTTGGATTTCCTTTTACTTTTAAAACATGATTTAATCTTCTTGGGATGGATTTGATTAATTTTTCTGTGATTTCTGGAGTGATTTTACCCTATTCTTCTTGAAGCACCGATTTTAATTGTTGTTTTGAAGAAATGGTGTGTTTGCGAATTCTTGATTCCAATTCTTGCCAAATATTCTCTATGGGATTTAAGTCAGGAGATTGTGGTGGTGTTTTTATTATTTCAGGACAGTTATACAGCTGCCAGAGTCTAACGTTCAAAGCAGTGTGCTTGGGATCATTATCCTGGTAGAATTTAAAATCGTTATGAAGGTTCAATTTTCGTGCTGAAGATTTGAAATTTTGCTTTAAAATGTCGATATACTTGTACTGATCCATTACACTGTCAATAAAAACAAGATTACCGACTCCAGCGGACGACATACACCCCCATACCATAACTCCTCCTCCACCATGTTTTACTGTTAGCACCAAATTCTCTTTACGAAATTCTTCCCTGGGTTTTCTCCACACCAAGATTCTACCGTCAGAACCAAATATATTAAATTTACTCTCATCAGCAAATATAACTTTATTCCAGAAATCAGAATTCTTATTTATGTGGGATTTTGCGAATGCCAGTCTGAGTTTTCTATTCTTTTCACTTACGAAGAATTTTTTCCTGGATACTCTACCGTGATATCCAGCAGATCGAATTACACTTCTAATAGTCTCAGGATTAACAATTACTCCATATAATACTTGTAAATCAGCAGCAACTTTAGGAGCACTCATTCTTGGATTTTTTTTAATAATTCGAACGATAATTCGCTTTAATCTATTAGATAGCTTTGATGGTCGGCCAGGTCTTCTTTTATCCTGAATCATATGACTCTTTTTATATCGTTTAATGATGTTGAAAACTGTTGAATGACTCAAATTAACTGTTTCAGCAGTTTCCCTAATAGATTTTCCACTTTCAATATGAAATTAATAATTAATTTTCGAATTTCAGGCGAAGTTTCTTTTTGTTTAGCATTCATGGCTGCACAGAGCTAAACAACACAAAAATTCCAAAGCAATCTGGAGAGAAATACTGCAGACGATTTTATAAATTATTGCCAATTGCTTATAAGTAAAAATAAAAACCCCAAAAAATATTTTATTGCTTATTTCAGACGATTTTTGTTGCATATCTAATGGTATCCCATCACTTATGTGAGCTAATTTTTGCTCCGTTCTAAACAATTATATTTTTATTAAAT
>JAPMOQ010016052.1:116041-138065 GCA_026543055.1 Argiope trifasciata | reverse complement strand
GCAGACGATTTTTTATGACATCTTGCTTAAAGTATGTATTTATTTTAATATGCAATTATATTAATTTTTCGTACTGAATAAAACAATGTGGTTAGTGGAAGTGAAAAATGAATACATTTCATTCTAAATTTTTAGAAGAATACGATGGCAACTTTCATGTAAAGTTTTCATTTATATATTAATTATTTTAATCAATTTTTAAGAACTTTAAAATTTTTATTACTTAATTAAAATATTTAATACTTACACTTAAATTATGAAAAGAATATGATTTATTGTAGAGGTAATTTAAAACTATTTTTGTGCTATTTGTTTTTTGCTAAAAATGTAATTTTATTTTTGTAGTATCAAAATGTATAATTTTCGGTTTGGATCTCAATACTGGATTTATTTCGTTTTCCCATATACTAGCGCCATCTGCTTTTCTTATTTTATATCTAAAATTATGAATTTGCCATCATATGTGTACATATTTGTGTTCCGAGTATATGACTGTGAAATTGTTCTCTGTGAATAATCGTAAATGCAAACAACAATTATTGTCTTTATGTTTTTCTAAAAAATAGAAAGCCAAATAATAAAAAATGTGATACTTCAATGCTCTAATGTCAATACTTTAATAGAAATTATTCTCATTGAAAAATGTTTACAAGTTCATTTCTTATTAAATTTTAATGTCGAATTTTTGCTTGGTAACATGTAAAAAGTAAAGTTAATTATTTTCTACTAGGAAAATTGAAGAGTTGAAATTTAATGGAGGCATGAACTTTTGTAGATTAAAATTACATATTCTACAATATATTCTGTAACGTATCAATAAAGAAACTATTAGATTAAAAATACTGTAACAGTGGCATTCGTTTATATGATCAAAAATCCAAAACATTTATACATTGATGAGAATAAGGCCAATTAAAAAATATTTTTTTGAAACAGAAGTAATTATTTTACTAAATATGTGAATTCGTAAGAGGATAAATCAAAAATAATTCTAAATTTACTTTTAAAGTTTCTATAAGTATCTGAAGCCATTTTTATAAGTTAAATTTCAGTTGCAGTTCAGTATCTTTTTATCTAAGTCAGCTAATATAATTTATTATTAATAATCATTCATAAATTATAAATATGATTATTATTTGCTGATGAAACATTAATATAGGATTAAAGATATTTTACTTTGATTATGTTTTCTTCAAAAATTATTGATCTTGCTTAGAATATTAATATAAATTTAGGAATATTTTTATGACTTTAACATCAATTCGCAAAAGATTTTTTTAAATTATTGTCTAGTATTATTTAAAATTATTATACTAGACTTATTACTAGTATTAAGTCTAGTATTATTTTACAAGATTCTAATAATTTCCTTAGTAAGACAAAATTATAACATAAATTCCAATTCTAGAAAATGAAATCAAATTTGAATTATGGGATTCGCTGATGATTTATAAAATGAACCAAAATAAAAACTCCATTTATACAAAAATCTTCCAACTTTTTTTTTGTATTTTGAACCACAAAAAACAATTATCACTTAATAAACAGCAAATTTCAATTTAATCCCGACTTAATTTTCTACTACAAATTGGTTGTTGTCAAATTATCTCTTTACTTTCTGTTTGAAGTTTTTGTTCAGCAGTTTGTGAGGAAGAAAAAAAAAATCACGAATATTCGAGTGATTTTTTAAAAATATTTTTTTGTTATTGAACGAACATTTAAAAAGCTTACGCCATCCTGTTCTGCTTTAATCCCAACCGATTGGATAAAAAAAACAATAATTTATTTTATGCTGAAAAGACATTAAGAAGGAAAAAAAAAATAAAAAGAAATTCATGTTTATTTTTTTAATAATGTTTAGCGAGCATTTTTTTTCATCTGCTTTGACTTTACATTAAAAAAAATATTGACATTGTAAGTTAAAAGAATAATAAACGAACTTTTTGTCTCAGATTTGGCATCAGTGGTAAATGAAATTTTTTAACCTAATAGTCTCTTATGCAAATGAATTCGTTGAATTGCTGTTATTCGTTCGAATTCGCTGAATTAAGAATTTTGCTTGTTTTGATCTAATAATAATTAAATGATAAAATCTTTGAATATTGTATGAATAAAATGAATTTATGAGACAATTTAAAACAATTTTTTACTGTGATATTTCAAAGCAAAAATGTTTTTATATTGGAATGCCTTATAGAGTTTCTACAATTGTTCCGAGTCAAAATATTTAATAGTTTTATGTATGAGCAATATTGTTAATTGCAAAAATTGTCCTTTTCTAATGTTAAAAAAATTTAACGAGGAGTTTTTTTTTTTCTTTTTGTTAAAATTAAAAATGTTAAAATAGAAGATATCTTCAAATAAAACTATATAGAAACAACAAATTCATTTTTATTACCCTTAAATTAAAGAAAAACTAAGATTTCAATTGCTTACCATATTTTCCAATTATTTTTATTTTTTATATATTTTATTTTATTTATTTGAAATATTTGATATTTTATCAAAATATTTTGTATAAGCAAATAATTATTTATAATTTTTTCTTTGACTATTTAACTCTAAATATATATAAAATTAATTTCTAATGGATTCAATTCAACAATTATTCACCAATTTAAAATAGCCTACAAAATGAGGTAATGTTAAAATTATATTGACATTAAAATCTACTGTTTTCGCAGACCAGCTGTTCGTCCAATATAATAGCAGAATTAATTTAGTGATTTTGACATTTTGAATGATTTACATTTTATTATAGTAAAGAAAATATTTTTTTTAAACTAAACTTGCTTAATAAACATAGAAGAAAATATTTTAATTAGTTAATTATGTGAGATCTGTCCAGTTTCTGCTCATTGTCAAAGATTTATATTGCTATATTCCATGGCAATAAAGAGATCAGGTACATCTAGATATTATGAGCACTTAATTAAGTAAAAAGTGGCGAAATCTGAACTCCGTTTGGAACTGTTAGACTTTATCTCGCTCCTTCCTATAAAGAATGTAAAAAAAGGAAGTGGACGTTTCGAAAAGGAGGTACGATGAGATATAAGCGACATTTCTTGAGATATGCAAGTATAATAAGTTCTGTATAGAAATGAAAATTGTCGTAGATTGGGGCTGGGAGAATCGGTGTTTTTTATTTATATATTTTCATATATTTCTTTTAAATTGTAGAAATTTAATCGCAAATTATATTTAGTTTAATATGTGCTAATATTAAGTATTTGACAAAAAATTATTTAGAATTTTTTTTATAAAAGTGAAACAACAGTTTTAAGAATAGAATAACTTTTATACAATTTCTATAAAATTTTTACAGCATAAAAAAAGATTTCAAGAATATTCTTCAATAGGAATATCAGTTATGCAAGTATGTTAATTTTAGTTTTATTAAAAAACAATATTTCAAAATTTGTTTTCTTAAAAGGTCTTTTTTAATGTTTTAATTTTTAACTATTAAAAATTAAAATATTTTTTTAAAAATATTTTACGTTTTAAAAAATGTGCTCTTTACACTATATATGTTATTAGTAAAATAAAAATCTAATACTATAATACGAGGAATGGTTGCCAAGTCGAAAATCGCCCCAGAATTAATAAACTCCGGTAAACTTGGGGGTCTGGGGTTTTTGGCCACGAGGAATCGATTGACGCCGGTTTTGAAGCGCTACGGTCGAGCAGTTTGGAGTTACAGATAGGATATTTTCAAACTTTATTAGTTCGCCATAATGGCTACTTAAATTTTCAAGCGGTAACGTGCTCCCATCTATAGCCAATATGGCGAACTAATAAAGTTTTATATTTATACTGTTATAGGTTTATAATATGTTTCTTATGTATGTATATATGTTTGGTTTTTCTAAATAAATTTGTCAAAAATATTGAACTTCTACACACTTCAATCTTTACCTTTGTATAGAATAGTTCCCTTTCCAAACTCTAACTTTGTTTAGAATCGTTTACAATGGTGCACTTTAACCGGTTATCTTTTCACCAATGGTTTCACAAATTTTCTTATGGCATGTATTGTTTTGATAAATCACAATTGAAAATTTAAATCTTCGAATTAGCTTCGATACCTGTTTTCTCCGAGCGGAGCTCGGTCACCCGCTGGTATAAAAAAAATCAAGTTTTCATGAAAACATTTTATACAATCTCGAAAAGTTATTTGAAGTTTTAAAAAATTTGCACTGATAATGGAATTCATTCTTTATTCTTATCATATCTTACGATGTTTATTGCATTTAAAACTTCCAAATAAATATTTCGCTATTCGAAATAAATATTTTTTGTCACTTCCGCTGATAAAAATAAAGTATCTTAAATATTTGTAAATACTTTCCAAAGCGGAAATATCGTGTAATATTAAGAAATATTTACAAAATTATTATTTATTGCTAATAAATTGCTGAAATTTGTTAATAATTTGTAACAAAATTTTATTTGGTAATAAAAATTTTATTTGTACTTTTAAACACTTATCCCAGCCACTTACGGTGTAGAAATAGTTAGCGCTCTTAAAATAGCTCGCCATCAATTTCACGGTAAATTAGTTTATAAACTTTTGGAAAATTTAAGCTAAACTACTTAGAATTTCAAATAAGTGTTCTAATAAACGATGTTGAATGTTTTTTGAAATTTCTTGACAAATGTGAGGTAATACTTTTAACATTTTAAAATAATGTAAATAATGGAAAGACTGAAAATTATCTCACATCATTATTAAAAAAGCGTTTATTTTTATAAAAAGGAGGGTAAAATTATTTAATTATTGAATTATCAGTAAAACGAAATTTGACTTAAAGACTAAAAGATTGATTAAAGACTGAAAAGTTATCACACATCATGATTAAAAAACGTCTATTTCCATAAAAAGATGTGTAAATATATTTAATTGTTGGATTGGCAGTAAAACGAAATGCAAAAGAAAAATTTTGTATGAATATTTTTAATCTGGTTAAAATAATAAATGTTTAGAAAGCGTTTAATTAATTAAATTAAGATTATAATTTTAATTAATTGAAATGTTAAAAACATAATATAAAGATGGAAATCAAAACGAATAAATTTTACTCATAGCATGTTAAATTTCTTGTATACTTATTTATTTAGTTATTTATTTCATTTATGTTAAAATGTAGTTTTGTGATCGATATTTTATCCACCTCTAAATGCTTTATAATCCTGAATTGTTTCTTAATTTTGCATTCATGATGGCAAAAAATAATTTCATACTTCTTAAATGTCAATAATGGAACCAAATTATTATTCTGTGCTAGCTGGTGCCCGGCGCGTTGCTACCGCAGAAGAAATAATTTTGAAAATATCGTTTGAAATTTAAAATAACTATCTTGTTTCATTACTAACGATAGGAATAATTATATTTTATTTCTTGTCGGCAATGAATACATTAATTGAAATCGGATAATATATCAGGAAGAAGTATGAATAATATTTATTCAATTTTTTTAAATTTCTTTTTCAAATGTTTTAGGATAAGTAATATTTTGTTTCCGTCTTCAGCAAAATTTCTGCACTGTCCGACTTGTGAACTTGTTATATACTATTCATCGTGTGGAAAACGTACCATTTCTAAGCCATTCCTCCCACTTGAAGTGTTCGACTTTGCAGTGTTCTCAGCACATTTGAAGAGAATAATTTGGCAGTGCCTCATCGAAATAGGATGAATGGCACGATAGTTATAAAATATGAACAATCAAATAATTATTTTTATACATTAGATTTGTGTGTTCTTTTAGAATTTTAAAACTTGGTGTTCTTTCAGAATGTTAATGAAAAGAATTTTTTTATTGTATCTTTTGATTTGTTTAATATGCATTCAGAATTCCCAATGTTAGAAAATATACAAAACACTTTCTTTTAAAATTGATTAAATATAGCAAACACACACACATATATATATCTATACTTATAATAAAGCTCAATGTGTGTGTGTGTGTGTGTTGGAGCTCTATAGGCCAGACCGTTGGACCTACAGCTACCAAATTTGGTACATGTATACTCTGGAGGTCGGAAATGTGCACCTCGGGGCCCTTTTTTGAATTTTTAATTAAAATTTGAACTAATTAAAATTTAAGCGAAATTTCGACGTTTTTCCGCTATAACTTCCGAAATTATTATCGGACAAACATGATTTTAACATCAATTTAAAGATAAAAAAATTAGTTTTCTAATGGTATCAGTGTTTTAATGTATAACTCAAGCTTCTATTTTTAACGAATTTTTAAAGAAATATTTTAACCATGTTTTTTATCACGTGACTGGATAAAATAAAATAAAACAAAACAATGCCGGAAGTTCAAATGAAAAAACAACAACTGTCATCGTAAATCATATCTAAAGAAATACAACTTTCAGCACGTGACTGGATAAAATAACATAAATATCAAATGTGATATCTTCTATAAAAATAAATGCAAGGTAAAGGATTCTAAGAAATCGTTTGCAATATTTATATCATTAATTCCATAAATTATCTTTATTTACAGTAAACCTGATTGAATTTAAACAGGATATGCATTGAAATCCAGACTTAATGGCATATTTCTATAATCGTTTGTAATATCTGTATCATTAATTCAATAATTTTTTCCCTTTTTCGCTTTCTTTAAAAAACATATTTAACATTTTCGCAATATCATAGAAAAAAACATTTTTAATATTTTGGAAGCATAATTGATAAATTATTAGAGCATTAAACTCAAAAGGTTTTTCCGAATAAAGTTACCGACTCTTTAACTACTAATAACTGACTCTTTTAACTTAAACTATTTCTTAAATTTTGGCTAAAAAATATGATTTAATTGGAAATTATAGAACGCATTACTCATGGCGAACCAGCTGGTCGTCAAAGGCGGCTAGTATGCAATAAAATCGGTAATATAGATGAAAAAATAATTTTGCAACATCTGAACCTTCAAGCATTTATTTGTTCTATATTATTTTTGGAAGTCACTGCGAAAAACGCTAAAATTTAATTAAATATTTAATTAAAATTTTAAACCTCCAGTAATTTTTCCCAGAATTTTCTCGCATAAACTTTAAGAAAGATGTACCTCTGAGAATGACTTTCAAGGCATTTGTGTATAATATCTACAAATTATTGACCTTTTACTTGGAATTAGCATTTCTACTGAATCTATTGTGTCTCCTAGGTGCTTTATTTGGGGATTAACCCTTGGTAAATAGATGCGTTTGAGATCTGAATTGTTTTTGTTTTAGATAATTTTAATATTCTTTTATCCATCCCGTAAATGTAAGCAATAAGTTGACCAAGTTTCATAGAAATCAATTAAACGGTTCGGAGGCGCATAAGTGTACGCGCAAACAAAAATTAATTTTTATATATTAGATAAAAAGACTAGCCACTTTTGGCGATCATCCTTGAGGATGATGGTTGCTAAAAGATTCGACGAAAAATTTCGTATCATTTGGTCTAAATACATTCCTTAACAAAATATTTTTCAACCTCAAATTTTAACTCATTCTATTTCAGTCGTTTTTTGCCGTTCCGTTCATTGTGCTATACAGTTTCGTAATTTTCATTAACATTTAATTTACTTCAAATTTTAATTTTAATTTGAAACGAAAGTTATTAAATTTCAACGAATACAAAAACGAGTTGGCTGATGCCAAATATATGTTTTAAAAATTATGAGTTTAGAAGATAGAATCATTCCACTTTGAAAGGTTATGTGTGCAACAGAATATAGTTTTACAGTTTATGCAAGAATATCCAGTAAAAAACTTTGATTCTTTTTAAGGTATCCGACTACATTAAAAACACTGATTACCGACTACATTGGCGAATTTTTATTTTATTGTTGTTTCTTGTAGTTCATGCTTTAGTGTTTCCAAAACAGTTTATGTTTTCTGGGAAAAGGCCTGATCTATCATCCAGTTGAATTTTAAGCAAAACATATTTTTCAGCTAAAATCTGTCTTTAACTTCAATATTAATGATCGAAAAAATTCTTCACCGTTAACATGATATATCAAAAACTAATGGAGGTATTTCAGAACACATTTCAGTGTGTGTTTTAAATGATATGGGCGATGAATTTTTAATGGTATTTGGTGAAATATTTCAACCAAAACTTTTATTATTGGTGAAATATTTTTTCATTTATAGATAATTTTAGAGAAATTAAGCTGTGAATTTATGAAAAAATGCAGATATATGCATGCTTTTTACCAATAACTTCTTTGCATCTCAACATATTTCTTATACACTGAAGTGACAAAAGTCATGGGATGACTGTTAATATCGTGTCGGTCCTCCTTTTGCCCGGCGAAGTGCAACAACTCGACGTGTCAAGGAGTCCACAAGTCGTTGGATGTCCTCTGCAGGAATATTGAGCCATGCTGTCTGTATAGACGTCCATAATTGTGAAAGTGTGGATGGTGAAGGAGTTTGGGCACGAACGGACCTTTCGATGATGTCCCATAAATGCTCGATGGGATTCATATCTGGCGATCTAGGTGGTCAGATCATGCGCTGGAATTATCCGGAATGTTCTTCAAACCAATCGCGAACAGTTCTGGCCTGGTGACATGGCACGTTGTCATCTATAAAAATCCCATCGTTGTGTGGGTACGTGAAGTCCATGAATGGCTGCAAGTGATCTGCAAGCAGCTGAACATAACCATTTCCAGTCAACGATCGGTTTGATTGCACAAGAGGACCGAGTACATGCCATGTAAAAACAGCCCACACCATTATGCAGCCACCACCAGCTTGAACAGTGCCTTGCTGACAGTTTGGGTCCATGACTTCGTGGGCTCTGCGCCACACTCGAACTCTACCATCAGTTCGTAACAACTGAAATCGTGACTTATCTGACCACGCCACGGTTTTCCGCTGGTCTAGGGACCAGTCGATATGCTCACGAGCCCAGGAAAGTCGCTGCAGGCGATATCGTGCTGTCAGTAAAGGCACTCGAGTTGGTCTTCTGCTATCATAGCCCAAGGAAGACAAATTTCGCCACACATTCATATCGGACACGTCCCTCGTACGTCCCACTTTGATTCCTGCAGTTATTTGACGAAGTATTGCATGTCTATTAACATTGACCATTCTACACAGACGTCGACGGTCTCGGTCGTTAAGTGCAGGTGGTCGCACACTGCGCTGTCCATGATGGAATGTGATGCCTGAAATTTCATACTCTCGGCACATTCTTGATACTGTGGATCTCGGAATGTTGAATTCACTTACGATATCCACAATGGAATGACCCATGCGTCTAGCTCCAACTAACATTCCACGTTCAAAGTCTGTTAATTCTCGTCGTGCCGCCATAAATCACGAAAAACCTGTTCACATGAATAACTTGAACACAAATGAAAGCTCTGGAAAACGAACTGCGCATTTATACTTTTTCGCTGCGATACTACTGCCATCTGTATATTTGCATATTGCTATCACATGACTTTTGTCACTTCAGTGTATTTTGGTTCATTTCATTCGTCATTATATTGCATAACTTGTGTGGAAAGTAAAATAGGATTACTGTATTACCATTTTGTGTACAGTGTTAACCGTTTTGGTGAAACTTCATTAAAATCTATTACAAATTTTCCTATTTCTGAAAATGTATTATATTTTCCAATATTTTTTTTTGTATTTATAGTGTTTATGACTGACATCACATCAAAAATCATAAATAGTTTTTTTTTTAAATCCAGTTTTTCAAAAATTCTTCTTCGAACGTAGTCGGATACCTTAAAAGTCATTTTAGTGCATTCAAAAAGTTATTAAATTCATTCTATGTAATTAATTTAAAAATTATTAAATTCGTAACTAAAATTATTAAATTTGTTCCATAATTCTTTCATAGTATCGAATATATGTTAAATTTTTTTTTAATTCGAAATTCAATACAACGAGAACTGAAACTGCGTTAAAATATTGCTATATTTTTTGCATTTATACCATTTTTGTTTCTAATTAAGGTATCCGACTACGCTTAAAACACTGGCTATCGACCACAATGCCGATTTTTTAAAATTCTTATTATTCCTTTTAATTCAGACTTTTCTGTTTCCAAAACAGTTTATCTTTTCTAGGAAAAGTTAGGTCTGACCTATCATACCAGGATTGCATATTTTTTTAACAAAATTTATTCTTTAATTTCATTTCCCTCAAAACTTTCATTTTCATAAAAATTCTTCACCACTGACATGGTATCTCAAAAACTAATTGAGGTATTTACATAAAAATTACAGCGTGTGTTTTAAATAATAAGGGCAATGAAACGAACCAAAAGTTTTATTGATGGTGAAATATTTATTTTAATTATAGGGGATTTTAGAAAAATTAAGTTGTAAATTTATTGTAAAAATGCATATACGCGCATATTTTTACCCATCACTTCTTTGCATCTCAAAATTCTTCTTAGATTTTGGTTCATTTCATTCACTATTGTATTCTATAACTTATGTACATAGAAAACTAAGATTTCTGCATTACTATTTTGTGTAGAGCGTAAACTGTTTTGGTTAAATTTCGCTAAAATTTATTACAAAATTTAACATTTCTGAGCATATACTGTATTTTCAGATGATTGTTTTTGTATTTATAGTGTTTATAATTGACAATACATCTTTCAACCATAAATATTTTCTAAAAAATCCGATTTTTCAAAATTTTTCCTTTGTATGTAGTTGGGTACCTTAAATGTATAATATAGCTTATGTGTATAAATCTTATTAATGGCTTAGAAATTTGGTATTACAACGACAGATATAATACTAATATAATCAATGTTTTTCAGACTCAAGGCGGTCTGACAAGTGAAGATTTGTAAAAATTTCGAAATAGAAATTTTTAGCGATGATAGTATTCTTTTTCTCTCTTTTTTGTAATTTTGTGATTCGTGTTTGATTCTTGAAAATGGTATAATACAGTTGAGCAGAATTTTAAATGCGATACCACTCACTGAAATCCAAACTGTCTTGTTAATAATTTAGTTCGTGGTCTTTCTACTTTCTTATGTCGACGAATTTGATTTTATGGAATCGAGTTTTTCTGATTTGCTGTGATTTTGTTGACTTACCATTGTATAAAATTTGATGTCTTTTCTTTTATGATACTAATCTTATCTCCAAAACCTCAATATTCTGGGATTTTCGGGTCACGAGGGGTTAATTTCTTGACGAAAGTCAGACCCTTCACAGAAAAAAAAATCACTGGTTTGAATCCCTGTCTGAGGATGACACTTGACGAAGTTCTCAGGCCGGATTCTTTATTAATTCTGATTCCTTGGCTGTAAATATTTCAATTTTACTAATATTTATTTTAAATATTAGTAAAATTGAAATATTAAAAACGTTCCAAACTTTCTTGTTAACTCATTTTACACAATTATCTATAAGGGTATCGAAAGCAATTACAAAAACTAAATTTAAAATAAAAATTGCAAACAACTATATAATTTAGTTTACATAACTAAATTTCTGTTACTAAATACAGGTAATCTGAATAAAATTGAAGATTGAATATTTTGGAAACCTCTTCTCTCTATATATAACGCCTTTAACTTTAGCCACTTCACACCTTTCACCTTCAACCATTTGTTGACTTTTACCATTACAATGCCAAAACACATTTTTTCCGTAAATAATTTTGAGTCCAGTATTGGTATTTTAACTTTAGCTGTTGTTTGATGTCTGCGATAAATGAATACTGTAATAAATAAAGCGTAATAATTAACTACGGTTATCCTAAAAATATTTTCATGAATGGTATTGTAACTTGATGGAGTCATAATTTTTAGTTTCTGTCTGATGCTAGCGATAAATAAATACCGATGCTTTTTATTTCTGTAGGTATCGGTTAATAAAAGACCCATCTCCTATGCTTAAGTTTTTCCAATAAATTCCTCAATGCAACGTCATCCTAATATTTGCTCCCCTACCATTTGTTCTGAAACAAAGAAAGGATATTGGTTTCGGAAAAACACAGGATTTATCAGACTTTACCACGGTAATATTTCGCCCCTCTTTTTCCAACAAAAATCGAAATAGAAAAGAACATTCTGATCTGCCTGTTTGATCGGAGACGGCTCCATAAGCTTTTCCAGAACGGTCTATTTTGAGGAAGATGAGTCTTCCGATTCTTGACATGTTTTCTTTTCGCGTCGTTTTTCTGCTTCCAAACAAAAGTCGTCTTTATCTGCATGAGTGACACATCCACTTTCACAGCTTTGCAGTTTTTACTTTTCGCGAAACAAAAAGGCTTACACGCGTCTGTCTTGAATTTGTAAGGGGGATTGGACTACATGGAGGATTCGAATAAGTTTTCAGTTTGGTGGAAGATTTCATATCTGGAAGATAGATATTCGTATCGAAATTCTGTGACAGGAAAAAAAGAGTCTGCTATTTTGTAACTTGTTGACTTTTACAGTTACAATATCAAAATACATTTATTTTTTTCGTAAATCCTTTTGTTTCTAGTATTGGTTGCCTCTAATAAAAGCGCAGTGCACAACTTTTAATTTCAAATATTTCTTCGAAATTAATAAGATGATTATTCTATAAAGAGGATTCAATTAGCTTTGTAGTTCTTTTTTTTAATTTCAGGAAAATTTCGTAACTGTTCGATGCCAGAACTTAATATTTCATAATTGTTGTATGCCAATGACAAGTAAGAAGTTCTCTGGCTTGGCACGTTTATTAAAGTGTATACAAGAAAGTTTTGTACTGTCCAATCACCCCCTGGTTCATTTATATTACTTTCTGAAAATGCAAAGTTTGATAGCGATTAATTTAGCTCATTTTTATCATCCAGATAAATCAAATCTTTTCGAATAGCGATAAAACCCTACCTATTCAATATTCAGCGTTTATGCTTAAGATTTAGCATAGAGATATCTATCTCCAATAGCGTGACCTTCCTTTATTGCTAATCTCATAATTCTTTTCCTAGACATCCTATTGTAAGTTTTATTTCGTGGACAAAGCGAAGATGCGTGCATATTTTGCTTTTCATATCCGTGACTAGAAATCCCCACGCATCACCTGGCAAATCCATTGAAAATGTTTTATTTGTAGAATATATTATACAAAGGGTCGATTGGCTGGATCTAGAAGTCCATCGGCCATCAATTCGTCATCATTTCATTACTTTTAAAATGAATCATTCTTACATGCCTGGCGAATCAGAATTTTCAAAAATTATTCATCAGTTCTAAACAAACAAAGTTAATTTGTCAAAAAGCTAATTTTTCCCGCGTACTCGCAACATGCTCGTGCAAGTGAAATTTTATTTTCATTTTGATCTAAGAAAATTGTTGCAAAATATAATTAATTTTTTTAAGAAAATTTATTAAAAACAGGAATTTGTTACGGTCGCATTAATATATCTTCTCTTTTTGGTAATAGAGGGGGATGCCCGATTAGATGCCCATACCATAGTGCATTGGGTAAATAGTTATAATGAGATAATACGCTGTTCTCTTAAGGTGAGCATATAAATGTCTTGTCTTCTTATTTTGAATGAAATGCCATCATTAAAGAAATTGTTCATGAAAACATACGTAAAAAAACATAAAAAACTTTCACTGCATGGATCATAATTTTTTTCATTCCAACGTAGACTTAATTAATAGATTAAAACATCGGTATCATTGAAGTAGTTATATTTTGAGCTTTAAGGTAATCAGTACGGTAATGTTTTTGAAAGTAAAGACGGAAAAGCGCTAAAATTTCGTCTATTTTTACTAATTAAATTGAATTAAAAATTAAAAACATCATTCCACGATGTACATTTCTGACCTCCAAGAAACATATTACAGAATTTGGTAGCTGTATTTCAAATGATCTGACTTGTATTATGTCAACTCATGCACACATTCATCTTCATTGTAATTAGCGATTATTTAGTACTATTATCATAATTTTTTAAGCTAGTTTATGCTCTCTTGTGCCTGAAGTACAAAAATATTGCAATCATCAAGCAATTTGAATTCCAATTTTGATTAATCTTTATGTGTCAAACCTCTCGGAGACAAAAAAAATTGTTTTTACAATTATGTCTTTCAGTTAAAAGGATAATTCAAATACGCTCTGAATGATATACCGAGGGATTCAAAAGTCCGTTGACATTTGAAATAATACAGGGAATAATATAGGCAGAGAAGTAAAAATTAACGCGAATACTTGAAATGGTAAGGGGGTTTATTGAAACAAAAATGTGCAAAAAGGGGCATTAGATGCCTTTTTATATGATGACAA
Organism: Argiope trifasciata; assembly: GCA_026543055.1. Classification (NCBI taxonomy): domain Eukaryota; kingdom Metazoa; phylum Arthropoda; class Arachnida; order Araneae; family Araneidae; genus Argiope; species Argiope trifasciata. Next base: position 123,804 of record JAPMOQ010016052.1, on the reverse strand, counting down.
AACCAATAATTAGCAAAACAATTGATTTTTAGCAGAGATTATGTTCTTTATAGTAAATGCGCAATATGCCGACCGTCATTCAGCTACAATACCATTAGACGGGAAACGTTGTTCGAGCAGTAGATACTATGCAGCATACTGCAGGTGTGGTGAGAAATTCTCGTCGGATGTTTTCGGAGTCCATAATTGGGTCGAAAGACTATGGTAAATCTCAAATAATTCAGGTAATTGCACAACCACGGACGTCCAATACGGTTTCTAGGACAGTTGTAGGATTTTCGTTTGCCAAAATTCTGCAATTGTTGCAATCGGCAGACCCTCTGAGTCTGAAATTTTCTTCGTAAGGTCACAAGATGTTAGACAACCAATCATCTTCCCCAATAAAAAATGAAATAGCTCTACTACAAGAACAGAGAAAATTCTTTCAACTTTTAACTTTTCAATAAATTTTGGTCCAAATACAGATCAAGAATTCAATATTTAGTTGTTTAGTATCTAATGGATATAAATTTTTTGATAATTTGTGAGTACAAACTGACTTTAAACCATGCGTGAATTCGAAAATTTTACTACGAAAAATGTCTTTGCCTTTTATTATACAGAACTGGTTTTTATTCTATTTTAATATTTAAAAAATCTTTTTTAATATCCATTTCATTGCCTATTGATTGTTTCTGAATTTTAATATTTTCAAACCTAATATATACATAATTATTAATAACATATTGCATTGCTTTGATGTAATGCAAACTGTTTTTATTGTTTCATTAAGTTTTAACTTTCATGTATTTTGTCTGTAAAAATGTAAAGAAATATTCTGTTTATTACCTGCACGTTTCCGTGATTAAATCAAAAATTACTTAAATTATTATAGAATAAAGATTTGGTATAAAAATAAGCAATAAATAATACTAAAAAAATCTTATTGAATTTATTTTAGCAATTTAAGGATTTCTCCATTAAAATTATGTACAAGAAGATCAATATATTTCTTTATTAGCACAATTGAACTATTTTAATAGTATCCTAACTTTGTTTTATTATTTAAACTAGGTGCTGTAATTCCTTCGTAAAAAAGTTTTTATGTAAGTTAACATATCTGACGCAGATAGCTGTAAAACTTTTTGAACTTGTATACATGCCAATAAAATAAGTTTTATATAGTTTAACTTATACTATTACTAAACTTTACACCCAGGGATTTATTTATTGACTCTTTACATACTTAGCAGATATGTTTGGATTTCATACTGTTTTATTACCATGGCAACCATCTGAAAGTTTATGCGATTCCTTTTTAACTTTTCGCATATGAAATATTCAAAAGAAAATATAGTAAATCTTCTAAATAATTTTGTCTTGATATTTTGATGAACTTATCGAACATATCCATTTGCATATCACCTCCTATAGTGCAAATTTTAGCATTAAATATGCTCATATTGGAGAAGTTATATCAAAAATAGAACTAACTAGATAAATAAACTTTAACATATGCTCTTATCATCCCAACTGCATCTTTCCATCAAACTTCAAAAACAATCCATCAAAGTTAAATACATCCATCTGTCCATCCACATACAGGTAACCCTACAACTCAAAAATGTAATTAATTGAAGTGTTAGCACGCTATTAAAACAGAAGAGCCGAAAGCTTCAATTTATAAAAGTTTGCAGTTTACTAAAATTTTTCAATTTAATAATAAAGTATTTGCTTATATATGTTTGATTTTTATTTAAAATAAATGGCTTTAAATAAGGAATAATCCTTATTCGTGTAAAAACACAAATATACAGTATATGTAGATACATATATGTAGTGTAACAGTATATAGTAGATACATATATGTAGTATATAGTACAATAGTATATAGTAGATATGTAGTACTATGTAGTACATAGTAGATACACATATCCAGTATAACAGTATATAGTAGATACATATATGTAGTATATAGTACAATAGTATATAGTAGATCTGTAGTAATAGGTAGTACATAGTAGTTACATATATGTAGTATAACAGTATATAGTAGATACATATATGTAGTATATAGTACAGTAGTGTATAGTAAATATGTAGTAGTATGTAGTACATACATATATGTAGTATATAGTACAATAGTGTATAGAAGATACAAATATGTAGATAGTTACATCAATAGGGGTATTGACTTTGCATACCTTTTGAAAGTTTGAATAAATATGGCTTTTAACTTGTAGTTTTAAGTTTCAAGCAAGACTCTAAACTTTTGCTTATTAGTTGACTTCTAAATTTACTTCTTATTATATTCGTGCAAGAGAGCAATTTCTCATAAGAATATGTCGACTCGTAAAGCTTCAGCATTCCATATGCCAACTTCTGCACCTCATTGTAACATTCTGGATTTCTATTCCATGCGTCGAATATGAGGATCTCAACTCGCAGAATTTCTTTTAGAGCTGTCCACTTGTGCTACGCGTTGTGCATGCATTTCTAGACTTCCAACATTCCAATTTTCTTTTAAGTTCTATGAACTTGTTACTCCATAAGTATTTGGTTTTTCAAACCTATTTCTGGATTTTCATTTCCGATTCAATTTCACATATATAAACTTTTTAAATTTACAGTTGTTGTTGGTGTCAAATGGCATTTGCCGTTGACAAGTCCACTGAGGATTTTGAATCGATTGAACGTGTCTTGTTTTATACGTAGAGCCATCTAGGGTCAAGAGTAGAATAGGTCCTACATCTAGGGCCAAGAGCTACTCTTGCAAGACCACTTTTTACAGGAATGCACATTCACGTACCTCACAGACGAAGAACTAAGCCCGCATCGGGACTCAATCTAGATCACGGAGAAGATCTACCTGTGAATAAGATAACTGAAAGAACATTTTCAGCTAGATGAATGAAACTTAGGATTTAGACATTTTATATTTAAAATTAATTAATTTAATTAAAGAAATAGAAATAAAAATTAATAAACTCCCACCAAAATTTATTGAAATTTATAGATTTTGATTTATAAAAATGTATAAATAATGGATTTCTATCAAATATTTGAATGAAATCGATTTAGAGGGAGGATGTCTATTCTTTTCTTCAAATATATATGTAGAGATTTAATTAGCAGCGATTGCCATTCCACATTTAGTTTTATTTTATTGTAATAGATGGCACCAGGGACTCCAGGGAATACTCCTGATTGAAAGTCTAAGACGCGTGACATCCAGTTTGAGAAAAAGCGAACTGTAAGCATTCGCTCGACAGACTGAGAGAGAGAGGGTCTCTCGATTCGATAATATATTACCTTATTACGCAAAGGTGGCACATAGTTTTGCCATGAAACACTTGATTAGGCTACATCCTTAATGTCATCTAAAGTTATCTCCATTGTAAATAGCCTGTCCTGTCCAAATTGTTATGTCTTTTCTTTGCTGTAAATAAATTTACTCTTTTCTTTTAAAATTTCTCCTCTTTAATCTGTGACCTAGATACTGATCTAAATGTGATTGAATGGGCAATCTGTCCCATCCATTCCATATTTATATAACCATCATATGAAGAAGGTACTAAAAATTCTCCAGAAAAATAATGTTACGCAGATAAGAAAATTAAGATATTCAACAAATTTAAAACCAGATCCATCCAGAGGTCAACCAACCTTCGGTCTGTAATTTCGCATATTCAGTAATGTACACGCAGTTACTCAAAAACGCAATGATTCAAATAAAGGAAATTAGGCATGTGTTCTTGTGACTACAATTTTAACTTCATATCAAATTTTTATTTTATGCAATCGAAGAAAAAGACAATATCAAAAATGCATATTTGGCTTTAGATCTTATATTTTTACCGCAAGCGAAAGATTAGACCCAAAAAAAATTTAAAGATCGTTTGGTAGACTGAATAAAAAATGCTAAATTTGTGCTAACTATTTACATTTTCAACATATTCCTCAATAATTCCTTTAAATCCTCGCAGCTTTCATCCAAAGCAAATTTATCCTAAAACAAATACAATTTGTTGCAGCATAGTCAACACCATGGCTCTTGGTCCAATAAAATCCAAAAAATCCAAATCCAAATTTATACGGATGGATTAGGTCATTCAGTTCAATCATAATAAAGTCCCGTTTTTCAAAGCAACTCTAGGTCTGTTTTGGGATGTACCTGGCAGTTTGCAATCGCAATAAGATAAGGTGGATGACCTCTGAGCTGGCACTCTCCTCTTCAAATTCCCCACCACACCAACGAAAGGACGTTTGGCTCCTTTAACGTTTAGTTTAGTTATATTAACGTCCCGTTTCAAAGCAACACGAGGGTTATTTGGGGATGGGCATCGTAATTTTGAACCACGGTCAGATGACGTGGGCGACACCTGAACCGGCACCCCCCTCTCCACACCACACCAGCGTTAAAAACACTGGTTATTGACCACGTTGGCGACTTTTTTTAGTTGTTATTTCTTATAGTTCAAACTTTTTTCTTTCTAAAACAGTTTATATTTTCTAGGAAAAGGAAGGCTTGACCTATAATGCAGGGAAGAAACCTGACCTATAATCCAGGCAGAACCAAAATCAGCCATAAATTTCCTCAAAAGTTTAATTTTCATAAAAATTCTCCACCGTTAGCATGCATCTCAAAAATTAATGGAGGTACTTACATAAAAATTTCTGCGTATATTTTAATTAATATAGGCAATGCAATGAACCAAAAGTTTGTTTTTTGGTGAAATATTTTTTCATTTATATGTATTTTTAGAAAAATTAAGTTGTGAAGTAATAGAAAAAATTCATGTATACGTGTATTTTTATCCATAATTTCTTTGCATCTCAAGATTTTTCTTAGATTTTGGTTCATTTTCTTCATCATTGTATTATATAACTTGTGTGTAGAGAAAATTAGGATGACTGCATTACAATTTTGTGTAGAATGTGAACCGTTTTGGTAAAATTTCATTAAAATATCCTACACATTTTCCTATTTCCCAAAATATATTATATTTTAAAACAGTTTTGTTGTATTTATAGTATTTTGTGCTATAATTGACAATACATCTAAGAACCATAGTTTGAAATAGTTTTTTTTTAATCTGGTTTTTCAAAAAACTTTCCTTCGAGCGTAGTCGGATACCTTAATGTTTTTCCGTAAAGACGCCCACTGGAGGATATTTTTGAATTATTATTTTTCCTACGAAATTTCGTGAGATCATTTCTTGTATAGCCTATACATCAAATTTCCTTGCAATCTGTTAACGTATTTCCGTTGTAGCAAGTCATTTATATGGGAAGTTTAATTATAACCACCCTGTATATAAATCCAAAACATTGCCATGTTTATGTATATAAACAGTCATATTAATAAACCATCAACTTATTCAACTTTCAACTTGAAAATTCTTGTTCTGTATTGTTAATATTGTTTCTGTATTCCGTTTTGGTCGCTTATTTTGCCAAATTTAATGTTTTTCCGTAAAGACGCCCTCTAGAGGATATTTTGGAACTATTATTTTTCATTCAAAATATCAAGAGATCATTTCTTGTATAGCCTATACATCAAATTTCTTTGCAATCTGTTAACGTATTTCCGTTGTAGCAAGTCGTTTATATGGGAAGTTTAATTATAACCACCCTGTCTATAAACCCAAAACATTGCCATGTTTATGTATATAAACAGTCATATTAATAAACCGTCAACTTGTTCAACTTTCAACTTGAAAATTTTCTTTCTGTATAGTTAATATTGTTTCTGTATTCCGTTTTGGTCGCTTACTGTGCTAAATTTGTTTTGCCGTAAAGAAGCCCACTGCAGGATATTTTGGAATTATTATTTTTCCTTCAAAATATCGTGAGATCATTTCTTGTATAGCCTATATATCAAATTTCGCTGCAATCTGTTAACGTATTTCAGTTGTAGCATGTCGTTTATGGAGGAAGATTAATCATAATCACCCTGTATATAAACCCAAAACATTACCATGTTTATGTATATAAACAGTCATATTAATAAACTGTCAACTTGTTCAACTTTCAACTTGAAAATTCTTGTTCTGTATTGTTAATTTTGTTTCTGTATTCCGTTTTGGTCGCTTATTGTGCTAAATTAAATGTTTTTTCCGTAAAGACGCCCTCTAGAGGATATTTTGGAAATATTATTTTTCCTTCGAAATTTCGTGAGATCATTTCTTGTATAGCCTATACATCAAATTTCTTTGCAATCTGTTAACGCATTTCCGTTGTAGCAAGTCGTTTATATGGGAAGTTTAATTATAACCACCCTGTCTATAAACCCAAAACATTGCCATGTTTATGTATATAAACAGTCATATTAATAAACCATCAACTTATTCAACTTTCAACTTGAAAATTCTTGCTTTGCATTGTTAATATTGTTTCTGTATTCCGTTTTGATCGCTTTTTGTGCTAAATTTGGTTTGCCGTAAAGAAGCCCACAGGTGGATATTTTGGAATTATTATTTTTCCTTCCGAAATTCGTGAGCTCAACTCGTGTATAGCCTATACATCAAATTTCAATGCAATCTGTTAACATGTGACCGTTGTAGCATGTCGTTTATAGGGGGAGTTTAATCTTAACCACGGCGTATATAAACCCAAAGCATTGCCATGTTTCTGTATATAAACACTCAAATTAATAAACCGTCAACCTTAAAATATGTGAGATAAGTCAAATAGTACCTAGTTAACAATCATTAACATTAAATACCGAGGTGAGCATCTCCGTTATACTGCAAGCCATTTAACATATGCATTCACTTCCCGAAAAATACATATTTGTTCTAGTGTCTCCTTTAAGGTAAGTGTTCCTCGGGGTAAGTCGCAAAAGGTACAAGACCAAAAATTAACATCCTTGTTAATTAAAAGTGATCCTCTTTAGGATTAGAATACTTCCCAATGTAAAGCCTCCAGTCTCCAGGTCTATTCAATTCCCTAGAAATTAATTAATGTTCTTTTTAAGGCTTGTAAAATTCTTCCCTTGTTCCAGAAGGAGTGCGAGGGGCAATATTTGTTTCACTTCACCAGTTCCCGCGCGAGGAAATGACATGACACGAACTTTTCAAGCTAATCCTTAAATTAGTTTTCTGCTAATTGTCAAGATTTGTAGGCGATGGACAAAGCCGCATATTCGGTTTAATTAGATTTCGTGTTAATTTACAGTTGCTTGTCAACAGCGGGGAATATAAAGGTGACGTGAATTCCTCACATTTTTTGAATGTTGAAATAAATTCTGATGTTTGTCTTTAAAATTCTTTTTAACTTATTTTTTAACATCTGTAAAATCGAGCAACTGTATATTAGCACGAAATCTAATTGATGTCTATCTACTATGACATATTTCCCTTACATATGTTCTTTTCACACATTTCCTGTTCCATTTCAAGATTCATATTTTCATCGTCTATTCAATGTTAAAAAATAAGTTAAAAAGAATTTTGAAGACAAACATCAGCATTTATTTCAACATTAAAAAAATGTAAAGAATCCACATCACCTTTATATGAAAATATGAATCTTGAATGTTTAAGTTGAATATTATAATGAATATTTAAGTTGAATATTATAAAGAATATTTAAATTGAATATTACTTGAATATTATTAATATACTATTTAAGGAAAATATGTCATAATAGACATTAATTAGATTTCGTGTTAGTTTACAGTTTATCATCAACAACGGGAAGTTTAAAGGTGACATGAATTCTGTACGTTTTTAAAATGTTGAAATAAATGCTGATGTTTGTGTTTAAAATTCTGTTTATCT
>JAPMOQ010016052.1:96609-116031 GCA_026543055.1 Argiope trifasciata | reverse complement strand
AATTAGATTTCGTGCCAATTTACAGTTGCTCTCAACAGCGGGGAGAATAAAGGTGACGTGAATTCTTTACATTTTTTAATGTTGAAATAAATGCTGATGTTGGTCTTTAAAATTCTTTTTTACTCATATACAAACGTAAAATATTGTCATCATTAAAAATTCGAACTTGAAATTTCAAAGAATCTCAATGTCTCAGACTCCCTAAAGCAGAAAAACAGTTTTTGGAATTACCTCTATTTGTTTGTCTATTTATCTGTCTAACACTGAACACGACGACTCAAGACCACTATAAACTATATAAATAAAATTTGATATACAGTCTTTGTATTATATTTGTATATTAATGCAAAATTTTGAATGAAATCTACTCAGGTGATATCTATCTACCAGGCGTTCCGTATAAAAATTGGCACGAGAACTACAAACTGTAAAGAATTGGATATATAAAATTTAGTAAGTGGTTTAATATATAAAATCTAGATTCTTATCCTATTATCTTTTCCTAACAATTTGTGTTCTTCATAGATGTCATACCTTCAATTTAGGTTCCAAAATGTGTATAAAAAAACCTAATTCTTAAGCAAATGCGATGATTTTCTACTGTTTTTGAAGGATTAAAATTAAATAAATGATTAAAGAATTTCATAAAATGAAATTTGTAAAAACTTACTCCCGTAAGGTTGAAAATTTTTACAGAACAAATTTCTAGTGACAAATTCAAATGTTAAAAAAGCCATATGAATGTATGTAGTTATGTAGTTAGTTTGGAATGTATGTCAAAGAGTTACTTTTTGTCGGTATTTTCGCATGCATATAAACACAATGAGTAAACCTTTAGGGCTCCGAAAAGAAAATTCGATGCATAAATATTTGCCGAATAAGAGAATTTGTTTATTGCACTGAAAAATCAACATATATAAATTTTTTTTAAGTGGAATTTTCTGTGGAAATTAATCTACATGCTTTTACCACCTAAGTACTTTTATCAGACAAAATTAAAATAATAATTAAATAAAATGACAAAATGATGCATTGCATTTAATGGTGCCAAAGAGGATACAATGGTGTGGTAAGGGTTAAAAAATGAATTTTGATATGTGATCTTGTGACTATTATTGTGCCCCTATTATAAATTTTAGCTTTGTTGATTAAGTTTGTTGATTTGTTTTAAAATGCAAATTCTTTCGAATTATGTTAACCACGTGTCGAGTATTAAACGCCTAAAAGAAATTGCCAAAGATCACTCGATATATTTAGTAAGAATGCTAAATTCACGAGTGAAATCAATGTTTCACAAATTGTGTTCTCTTATCCAATCATTACAGCTGCATCCAAGGTCCTCGGTTTTACATGAATTGAAAGGAATAACACCTTTATTGAAGAGTGTTTAAGAACGTTTTGGGAATTCCTTTCTCGTTGGCTTACTTTCTTAAAATGTTTTAAACTGCATTGGGAAAACGTAAATACATCATTTGCATCGAAATTGATTCAGCTTTTCCTATACAATATAGTATACTAGATAAATATTCGATTTTTACTTGTTTTAATACGATATATTCTATGAATCTTTATTCCAAATAATTTTGGTGAAACGTCCTCAGTTACCTATAAAACATTTAGGGTTTTTTTGTTATAAATTAGTTTATTGTATGTGTAGAAATACTGAAATTAAAAAAACATTCTCCTGAAATTCAGACGATACGACAAACAGGTTATTATCGTCTGCGTGAAAAAAAAGTCCTCGATGTATATCGATTCAACAGCAACAAATTTTGCTCAAATAAACGGTTAAAAGTCACGAATATCACATCCGATCATTTTTGGAGCATTCTAAATGTAAATAAAGAGGAAATTTGAAAAAAATAAAAATAAAATGTGACACATGTTACGCAAGATTCAAGACAGAGTTATTATGTCGTTGAATGCTTCAACATGTCTTTATAATTACATTGATTGCACCATATTTTATTAGGATACACTTAAAAACATCTGTTTATTTTGTTAAGTATTCTGATGAAATCTTTGTAAATTTGTCACCTGATTATTGACATCTCAAGTATAATTGAATTTCACAATCTTTTAGGAAGTTAAATAAACCGATATGGATTTCTTAGGTAGTTGTTTGTGTCTATCGCTACTTGGTAAATCATTTGTCTACATTGATAATGCTAGTAAACAATCAGGAATTTCTCTTTCTAATCAAATGATAGCATTTTTCCCTGTCTTTAATAACTATCTTATTTGAATTGAGCAAATATCGCTCTATTGATAATGAAAGATTTACCAGAAATAACTGTTGGTGTGTTCCCAGCCCCACATATATTTGATATAGACGTAGATGAAAATGGAGATGTAAAACCTGGTGGTGTCGAAGGAAGATTTTTGGATAGTCTACTAGCAGCTTTAGGATTTAAATATAAGATGCTTGAACCAAACGATAATGAATGGGGTCGCCAGCAGCCAAGTGGAAATTGGAGTGGTCTTATCGGTATGTTACTCAATGGAAAAGCTGATATAGCAATAGGTACTCTGTCTGTAACAGAAGAAAGGATGGAAGTTGTTGACTTCAGTAGTCCCTATGCGCTTGAAGAAACCACTTTTGCCTTGAGGAAAACTGGCATGAATCCAACCGTGGCATATTTGTTGTATCCGTTTGATGTATTCGTATGGATGAGTTTAGTTATCGCCATTGTATGCCTATCTGTATTTCTTTTATTTCTTGTAGGAAATAAGCGATCATTTGGCGACATAATCTTGCAGCTAATTTCCAACATGTTGAAGCAGCCATTACAATTTGGAAGAGAAATGCCAAAGTTCAAATTTTTGTTTTCGATTTGGTTATGCTTCGCGTTAGTGATATCTTTGTGGTATTCGGCAGCTTTGTTGTCATTCCTAACTATTCCAATACTTTATGTACCCGTTCAGAACTTTCGCCAATTGTCACAAGCGGTGCAGATGGGAACTCATCAATGTTTTGTACTGAAAGGTACAAGTACAATACCGTTTCTTCTCACATCTGAAGAAGAGTACCTGGTGAAGCTAGGAGAAATAATGGAATACAACAGGTGGTATTACAACATTTCCCAAATGAGTAAAGGTAATCACGTTTCTAACAAGATTGTGCATATACAAAGCCGAATGGTGTTTAATTTGTTTTATGGAGCGCCAGCTTTTAAAGCAAATATTTTAGTGTCGACGGATCACCTTGCAGTGTGGCCAATGGCCATTGCTATTAGCAAGAAATTTTGTTGCAAAGCAAAGCTAAACAGAGTCCTTTCTCTATTTTGGAATAGCGGATTGTACAAGAAATATATGTATGATGAATCTCATAAAGTTTTACTTGCCATGTCCAGAGATTCATATGTAACAAATGAAAACCAGCAATTAAATCTACAAGATGTGTCAGGAGCTATAATATTATTGCTTATTGGTTATTCTCTCGCTTTAGTTGCACTTTGTGGTGAAATTATATATTTCCGTCTTAATGGCCTTAAGGTCAAACGCCGTTAATAATAATATTTTTATTTATAATAAACACTGTTATTATGGCACAGAATGTTCTGAAAGAGTGTAAAAAGTACTTTAGAATCGAACGCTTCTGTTCTGTCAAGGTCAAATAAAAAGAAATGAAGAATAAAAGGTCAAATCGAATACTATTGCGTTTGTCCACCTTGAAAACAGTTATAAAAGAAAGCTCTTTTGTGTACAAAAATAAGATAACGAAGCCTTACGTTAATGGATAATTAAAGCTTTTGAACAGACTATCTAGATATATTTCTTTAACTTTTTTTATTGTTGAAATGCACTGTTATCTTAGAGAAGAAAACTACATACAAAACAATAAATGTATATGAAAATATTTGATCCTTCCTTTTTTATATTTATAATCAATTACATTTCGATATTATCTAGAATTGATTTTTTTCAATATTATTATACAAGTATTTACTTTTAAAAATTTCTATACAAATTATCTTAACCATCATCATGCAATCATATCCATTCAGCGGATATTAGTCAATAATTTTTTTACAAATATTTACTCCTAAAAATGGTTATCTGAATTATCTTAAGCATTTTCATCGTCGCCATATTCTTTGAGTAGATATAAGTCAATATTGTTTTCTAAATATTTACTTTAAAAAATGTATCCATAAATTTTCTCAAGCATCTTTATTGACGCAATATTCTTGAGTGGATATAAGTCAATATTTTTACCCAAATATTCACTTTCAAAATTGTTTATATAAATTTTCTCAAACATCTTTATTAACGCGATATTCTTGAGTGGATGTAAATCAATATTTTTACCCAAATATGTACTTTCATAAATGTGTATATAAATTTTCTTAAACATTTTCATTGACGCCATATTCTTGAGTGGATATTAGTCAATATTTTTATACAAATATTTACTTTTAAAAATATTTATATAAATTACCTCTAACATCTTCTCGCTACCCTATTCGTTAATAGATTTTAATCAATATTACGGTACAAATATTTACCTTTTTAAAATGTTTATAAGAATTATCTTAAACATCCTCATCACCTACATATCTTTTGCAAATAAGCTATTTTTACTGCAATGATGAATCTTGGCAAATTCTGTGAGATGTCTACTGATAAAACGAGTTGAATATTATAATGAATATTTAAGTTGAATATTATAATGAATATTTAAATTGAATATTACTTTAATATTATTAATATAATATTTAAGGGAAATATGTCATAATAGACATTAATTAGATTGCGTACTAATTTACAGTTGCTCTCAACAGCGAGTATAAAGGTGACGTGAATTCTTTACATTTTTTTAATGTTGATAAATGCTGATGTTGATCTTTAAAATTCTTTTTTACTCATATATAAACGTAAAATATTGTCATCATTAAAAATTCGAATTTGAAATTTCAAAGAATCTCAGAATCTCAATGTCTCAGACTCCCTAACGCAGAAAAACAGTTTTTGAAATTACCTCTATTTGTTTGTCTATTTATCTGTCTAACACTGAACACGACGACTCAAGACCACTATAAACTATATAAATAAAATTTGATTTACAGTCTTTATATTATATTTGTATATTAATGCAAAATTTTGAATGAAATCTACTCAGGATATATCTATCTACAAGGCATTCCGAATAAAAATAGGCACGAGAACTACAAACTGTAAAGAATCGGATAAATGTTTTAGTAAGTTTAGTAAGTGACTTAATATATAAAATCTAGATTCTTATCCTATTATCATTTCCTAATAATTTGTGGTTTTCATAGATGTCGTACCTTCAATTTAGGTTCTAAAATGTATATAAAAAAACCTAATTCTTAAGCAAATGCGATGATTTTCTACTGTTTTGAAGGATTAAAATTAAATAAATGATTGAAGAATTTCATAAAATGAAATTTGTAAAATGCTTACACTCGTAAGGTTGAAAATTTTTACAGAACAAATTTCAAGTGACAAACATATGTTAAGAGGGCATATGAATGTATGTCAAAGATTTACTGTTTGTCGATATTTTCGCATGCATATAAACACTTTGAGTTAACCTTTAGTGCTCCGAAAAGTTATTCTATGCATAAATATTTGCCAAATAAGAGGATTTGTTTATTGCACTGAAAAATCAACATATATAAATTTTTTTAAGTGGAAGTTTCTGGGAAAATTAATCTACATACTTTTACCACTCTTAAGTACTTTTATCAGACAAAATTAAAATAATAATTAAATAAAATGACAAAATGATGCACTGCATTTAATGGTGCCAAAGAGGAGACATTGGAGTGGTAAGGGTTAAAAAATGAATTTTGGTATGTTATCTTGTGACTAGTATTGTAGCCCTATCATAAATTTTGGTTTTGTTGATTTTTTTTAAAATACAAATTCTTTCGAATAATGTTAACCACTCATCGAGGATTAAACGCCTAAAAGAAATTGCCAAAGATCACATGATATATTTAGTTAGAATGCTAAATTCACGAGTGAAATCAATGTTTCGTAAATTGTGTTCTCTTATCCAATCATTACAGCTGCATCCAAGGTCCTCGGTTTTATATGAATTGAAAGGAATAACACCTTTATTCAAGAGTGTTTAAGAACGTTTTGATAATTCCATTCTCGTTGGTTTACTTTCGTAAAATGTTTTAAACTGCATTGGGAAAACGTAAATACATCATTTGCATCGAAATTTATTCAGCTTTTCCTATACAATATAGTATACTAGATAAAAATTCGATTTTTACTTTTTTTAATACGATATATTCTATGAATCTTTATTGCAAATAAATTTGGAGAAATGTGCTCAGTTACATAACCATTTAGGGTTCTTTTGTTATAAAATTAGTTCATTGCATGTGTAGAAATACTGAAATAAAAAAAATTCTCCTGAAATTCAGACGATACGACAAACAGGTTATTATTGTCTGCGTGAAAAAAAGTTCTCGATGTATATCGATTCCATAGCAACAAATTTTGTTCAAATAAACGGATAAAAGTCACGAATATCACATCCGATCATTTTTGGAGCATTGTAAATGTAAATAAAGAAGAAATTTGAAAAAATAAAAATAAAATGTGACCCATGTTACGCAATATTCAAGACAGAGTTATTATGACGTTGAATGCTTCAACATGCCTTTATAATTACATTGATTGTACCATATTTTTTTAGGATACACTTAAAAACATCTGTTTATTTTGTTAAGTATTCTGATGAAGTCTTTGTAAATTTGTCACCTGAATTTTGACATCTCAAGTATAATTGAATTTCACAATCTTTTAGGAAGTTAAATAAACCGATATAGATTTCTTAGGTAGTGGTTGTTTGTGTCTATCGCTACTTGGTAAATCATTTGTTTACATTGATAATGCTATTAAACGATCAGGAATTTCTCTTTCTAGCCAAATGATACCATTTCTCCCTGTCTTTAATAGCTATCTTATTTGAATTGAGCAAATATCACTCTATTGATAATGAAAGATTTGAAAGAAATAACTGTTGGTGTGCTCCAAGTCCCACATATATTTGATGTAAACGTAGATGAAAATGGAGATGTAAAACTTGGTGGTGTCGAAGGAAGATTTTTGGATAGTCTACTAGCAGCTTTAGGATTTAAATATAAGATGCTTGAACCAAACGATAATGAATGGGGTCGCCAGCAGCCAAGTGGAAATTGGAGTGGTCTTATCGGTATGTTACTCAATGGAAAAGCTGATATAGCAATAGGTACTCTGTCTGTAACAGAAGAAAGGGTGGAAGTTGTTGACTTCAGTAGTCCCTATGCGTTCGAAGAAACCACTTTTGCCTTGAGGAAAACTGGCATGAATCCAACCGTGGCATATTTGTTGTATCCGTTTGATGTATTCGTATGGATGAGTTTAGTTTTCGCCATTGTATGCCTATCTGTAATTCTTTTATTTCTTGTAGGAAATAAGCGATCATTTGGCGACATAACCTTTCAGCTAATTTCCAACGTGTTGAAGCAGCCATTACAATTTGGAAGAGAAATGCCAAAGTTCAAATTTCTGTTTTCGATTTGGTTATGCTTCGCGTTAGTGATATCTTTGTGGTATTCGGCAGCTTTGTTGTCATTCCTAACTATTCCAATACTTTATGTACCCGTTCAGAACTTTCGCCAATTGTCACAAGCGGTGCAGATGGGAACTCATCAATGTTTTGTACTGAAAGGTACAAGTACAATACCGTTTCTTCTCACATCTGAAGAAGAGTACCTGGTGAAGCTAGGAGAAATAATGGAATACAACAGGTGGTATTACAACATTTCCCAGATGAGTAAAGGTAATCACGTTTCAAACAAGATTGTACATATAGAAAGCCGAATGGTGCTTAATTTGTTTTATGGAGCACCAGCTTTTAAAGCAAATATTTTAGTGTCGATGGATCACCTTGAAGTGTGGCCAATGGCCATTGCTATTAGCAAGAAATTTTGCTGCAAAACAAAGCTAAACAGAGTTCTTTCCCGATTTTGGAATAGCGGATTGTACAAGAAGTATATGCATGATGAATCTCATAAAATTTTACTTGCCATGTCCAGAGATACATATGTAACAAATGAAAACCGGCAATTAAATCTACAAGATATGTCAGGAGCTATGATATTATTGCTTATTGGTTATTCTCTCGCTTTAGTTGCACTTTGTGGTGAAATTATATATTTCCGTCTTAATGGCCTTAAGGTCAAACGCCGTTAATAATAATAATTTTATATATAATAAAACACTGTTATTATTGCACAGAATGTTCTGAAAGAGTGTAAAAAGTACTTTTGAATAGAAAGCTTTTATTCGGTCAAGGTGAACGAAAATGAAGAATAAAAGGGGAAATCGAATACTATTGCGTTTGTCCACCTTGAAAAAAATTATAAAAGAAAGCTCTTTTGTGTACAAAAATAAGATAATTAAGCCTTACGTGAGTGGATAACTAAGTCTTTTGAACAGACTGTCTAGATGTATTTATTTCACTTTTTTATTATTGAAATTCATTGTTATTTTAGAGAAGAAAACTACATATAAAATAATAAATGTATATAAAAATATTTGATCCTTCCTTTTTTATATTTATAATCAATTACATTTCGATATTATCTAGAATTGATTTTATTCAATATTATTATACAAATATTTACTTTTAAAAATTTCAATATAAATTATCTTAAACATCATCATGCAGCCATATTCTTTTAGTGGATATTAGTGAATACTTTTTTATACAAATATTTATTTCTAAAAATACTTATATGAATTATCTTAAACATTTTCTCGCCGCATTCTTTGAGTGGATATTAGTCAATATTTTTATACACATATTTACTTTCAAAAATGTTTATATAAATTTTCTCAAACATCTTCATTGACGCCATGTACTTGAGTGGATATTAATCAATATCCACTCAGGTCACAAATATTTATTTTTTTAAATGTTTATATAAATTATCTTAAATATTTTCGTCATCGCCATATTCTTTGAGTGAATATTAGTCAATATTTTTATACACATATTTACTTTAAAAAATATTTATATAAATTTTCTCAAACATCTTCATTGACGCCATGTGCTTGAGTGGATATTAGTCAATATCCACTCAGGTCACAAATATTTATTTTTTAAAATGTTTATATAAATTATCTTAAATATTTTCATCGCCGCCATATTCTTTGAGTGGATATAAGCCAATATTTTTATACAAATATTTACTTTTAAAAATATTTATATAAATTAAGTCTAACGTTTTAATTGCCACCATATTCATGAATTGATTTTAGTCAATATTACTGTACAAATATTTACCTTTTAAAAATGTTTATATAAATTATCTTAAACATTTTCATCATCAGTATCTTTTCTGCAAATAAACTATCTGAACTGCATTGATGAATTTTTTTAAATTCTGTGAGATGACTACTGATAAAACGAGTACATAGAAATGATAGGGGTGAGGCCCTTGTTGAATGATTTTTATATAAGCGGAAATTCTATTATAAATTATTTAGTGAATTGGAACATTTTTAATTCTTATTATCACTTTTTCAATTTAATTTATATTGACAATTTAGCATATCAAAAATCGTATGAATGAACTTTTATAACTTAGCTCAAATTAAACGTTAGTTTTATATGTGTTAAATATATTCTAAATTTGATAATCTAAACAGTTTTAAGGAACGACTCAAAAACTGAAAGTTTCTATATTACCAACTACATGGAATTACGAACATTTCTGTATTTGTTTTAAATATTTTGAGTTAATAAGGAAATATAATTTATTTAGAATACATTTTTGCATGAAATCTACATAAAACAGCATAAAAATGTAATTTTTTTATGATAATTTGTATATTTCTTTAAATACTATATCATAAAATTAATATACCAGTACCATACACTCTGCCAATGCAATATGCATTCTAAATCTAATATATATATATTCTGTTTATTGAAAACTTCAATGATTAAAGAGGAAATTGAAATATTACTGTCGCTATTTTCAATGAATTTGTGCTATGACTATCAGAAAGAAATGCAGCTTTGTTACTATGAATATTCCACGCTGCTGAAAGACAAAAGAGGTTGAATGTCATTATGTTTTAGCTGATTTCATAGGAGATTTTCCATTTTCGGAAAAGATGTTTGAAGCCAAAATTGCTTAATTGTTTGGACAGCATTTTAAGAAAGTTAAAGTTATTTTATTGCATGTAGAGATCAAGTAGAAAACCATTTCAGCTAAGTTTCTGTTTTTAGATTTAGATTAAGAACAATACAATTGCTTGGACAGCAGTTTAATACCGTTAAAGTTGTTGTATAACATGCAGAAAGCAACTAAGCAATCCCAATCTAAAACTCAAAAGGCAGTGCTTTACGTACGGATTTAGAAACTAAAAAACATCTTTATGAACTAAGTCAAAATTTAATTACAGTAAAAGCTCCTTATTCGCGCTTCCTTCATTCGCATTTTCAC
Source organism: Argiope trifasciata (assembly GCA_026543055.1). Lineage (NCBI taxonomy): Eukaryota > Metazoa > Arthropoda > Arachnida > Araneae > Araneidae > Argiope > Argiope trifasciata. Next base: position 105,547 of record JAPMOQ010016052.1, on the reverse strand, counting down.
TATTCGCGGATTTAAAAAATGCGACCCAATCCCTATATTCGCAGCTAAAAATTCCTTTATTCGCAGATCTAATACGTACATACATCATAATAAAAGGATTCCAATAGGTATCCAACCCAATATCATTTATAAATGCCGTCAAATGGACTAATAAAAAAAGTAAAATAGATCTTATTACAACTTTGCCTAAAGTATGTTGTTAAATAATATCGCCGAGGACTTTGACACAAGTCGCCTTCGCCGCGATCGGTGTTTTTGAGAATGTAAACAAATAGAATGAAAGCAACCTGATTACTCAATGAATAAAGTATATTTGTAGAATTAGCGGCTAAGAAATAAGGTAGAACTAACGATTAAGAAATGAAAATTTATTCACTTCATTTCGAAGATTAATTTGAATCTGACGCAAAGAAGGCAGATCTCAAAGACTATTTGGACCAATTTTAATGTAACGATTAAAAACTGGAATGAATTATTAGAATACAGAATGGGCGACTGAATTAAATGCAATAAAATCCACCGGAAACATGATGAAGAAAAATGAATAGAAAATGTTCAAAAACTTTAATTAAATTGTTATATAATTTATATATATATATATATATATATTCTTTTATTTTGTCACCTAGGAACGTATCCCCTATAATCCCTTATAAATTACCATTCCGTAATCACGGTTTCTGTATTCACGGCATATTTATGGAACATATACCCCGCGAATAAAGAGCTTTTACTGTATGGCACATAAAGAAAATTTTAAAAAATAGTTGCATGATAATTATATTTTAGCCTAACTTAATAATTTGATGAAATGTGAAACTAAAAGGACCAGTTATTTAAAAGAGGGGCTTTATATTAACCATGTCAGCTGTATTCTTCAGTTACTGATTTCTCACCTTCGTCAAGAATTAATTGCCACACTTCAGATCCATGGTCCTATTCCCAAGAAGCTGACATATTAATTTTCGGACCCAGACATAACTGTCCTATTAGGAGATAGAATCTATTATCCTCGCTTTAACTAAATTCATCCAAGTACGAACCATTCTTTTGTCCATCAGGAAACTTTTCAAAAGTATTTCGCAAGGCTTCGCGAAATCCGTCTCACGAACAAAAATACAGTTTCCTTTATGGAACCTTCATTGAAAAATGACCGAAACGTTTCCTGCCCTCTTCCAAGATGAATGGCCGCTATTTTGACGGCCTGCTATGTGGGTGGATCGCACAGCCTCTCATACAATGGGCTTGTTAATGGATTTTCCGGGCTCGCTATGGATTTAGGTTATGCGATATTTCAAGGTTACTCGCGAAAGTACTCTCTCCCATGCGGTGATGAATTGCATCACCTGCCTTTGTGTTTGGGTTTATTTCTGTTTGGAATTCCTGCGTCAGTTGAGTCATCTGGGATTTTCGATTAAGATGATTATAGTAATCGATAATCGTTAGTTGCGATTCGAAATTCATTTTTTGTGGTTCGTTAGAGATGGTCAAAATACGAGGTTTTTAAATGTTACTGAAAATTCATATTATTCCTCACTCAAGTTTTTTCAGTAATTCATTTTGCACAAATTAAAAATAAAATTTAATCTGCACGAGCATCGAAAAAAAAAAGAATTTTTTTATTAACTTGTTGCCATCACGTTTGCAAAAGATCTGATTAAAAAATAAGTTAATTACTGCTGCAAATTAAATCTAGAGAAATGTAATTTTCAGCATATGACTGAATGAAGTTAAATCAATAGAAAATATAATATTTGATGTGAAATGTGATAATGAACAGGCGATTTATTGCTTTTGATGCATCCATTTTTCACTCTTAGGGTTATTAGAAAATAATGGTTGTCATATTTGGAGATTTATCACCATCTATAGTAATAAATTGATTTTCAAGTTATTCAATCTCTGAATTCTTACGAATTTTCAAATTAATTTAAGTCATTAACCTGTTTAAACTGGTTTGAAACAATCATGAGACTATGAGATTATGTATGCGTTCATATTTAGATTTATTTATTTTTTATTCATCTCAAAGTCGATCAAGCTCCAAACCTTTTTTTTAAAAGCAAGAAAAATTGAAAATGGAAATATAAAAAATTATATATATATATATATATATATATATATACAGAGAGAGAGAGAGAGATAAAGACCGCTAGAAGAGTCCCACGATTGTTTCAAAATAGCCCTCGTGTTGCTTTGAAACGGGACGTTAATATAACTAAACTAAACTAAACCCACGATTGTTTCAAACCGATTTAAAATGGTTAATGACTAAATTAATTAAAAGAAATAAAAACCTTAAAAAACTCTAATTTTTTCACATGATAACCAGAAATTTCTGATCGTAGATTTCATTTTTTTAAAATTTTATTTTATATTATTTTTGGACTTTCTTTGCGCCACACCTCTTACTTCTTTATGTCCTATCATAAGAAAAGATGTCCAATTCATTTAAAATTTTGATTGAAACAAGTAGCGCAGACGATTTTTATCGAGAATTGTTGAACGAATACGAATTAGTAGAAGTTGTTTACAAATTATGTCAACTAGTCTCGTTACTCATCGAAGGCCAACTTAGTTCGTTGGCACAGCAGACGAGTCGATGAGTTAGCGGTCTGTTCTAAACTCCAGCGGAAATGAATTCCCCACGCATTTTCAAAATAATATCTCCAAATACAATTTGATAACAGCATGGAAACTAGATATTCTCTGCTAATAAAGAAAATAGATTACCATTTCATTCCGACTCGAAATAGTTATTTTATAACTTTATCTCAAATTGGAAAGTTCTTAAGAAATGTTGCGGTAATAAATCAAATGATTTTTGACAACATTTTCCGTTTTATTTTACTGATGAGTGATGAATCGTCTGAAAGAAATAAAATACGATGATATAAATTTTCTTAGATTGATTTGAGAGAAATATCACAGACTGGTATTTGAAAAGGGAAGTGAGAAATGTATATTTTGAACATCATCTATATCTATACTTATAATAAAGCTCAATGTGTGTGTGTGTGTGTGTGTGTGTGTGTGTGTGTGTGTGTGTGTGTTGGCGCTCTACAGGCTAGACCGTTGGACCTACAGCTACCAAATTTGGTACATGTATACCTTGGAGGTCGGAAATGTGTACCTTGGAGCCCTTTTTTCAAATTTTTAAGTAGAATTTGAATTAATTAAAATTTAAGCGAAATTCCGACGTTTTTCCGCCATAACTTCCGAAAATATTATCGGGCAAACAGGATTTTAGCATCAATTTAAAGATAAGAAAATTAGCTTTCTAATGGTATCAGTGTTTTAATGTATAACTCAAGCTTCTATTTTTAACGAATTTTGAAAGAAATATTTTAACCATGTTTTTAGCACGTGACTGGATAAAATAAAAGAATGCCGGAAGTTTGAATTAAAAAAAACTATCATCGCAAAATAAATCTAAAGGAATGCAACTTTTAGCACGTGACCGGATAAAATAAAAGAAACAAAAAATGTGATACTTTCTTAAAAAATAAATGCAAAGCAAAGGTTTCTATGATTGTTTGCAATATTTATATCATTAATTCCATAAATTATCTTTATTTACAGTAAACCTGGTTGAATTTAGACAGGATATGCATTGAAATCCCGACTTAATGGCATATTTCTATAATCGTTTGCAATGTCTGTATCATTAATTCAATAATTTTTTTCCCTTTTTTGCTTTCTTTAAAAAACATTTTAACATTTTGGCAATATCACCGAAAAACATGTTTTTAATATTTTGGAAACATAATCGATAAATTATTAGAGCATTAAACTCAAAAAGTTTTCCGATTAAATTTATCGACTCTTTAACTTTTAATAACTGAATCTTTTAACTTTAATTATTTCTTAAATTTTGGCGAATGAATATATGATTTAATTGAAAATTTTAGAACGCATTACTCATGGTGAACCAGCTGGTCGCCAAAGACGGCTAGTGTAAAATGAAATAAAAAACTGTAGTACATTTTATTAGAAAGATTTACATTTGCCTTTTTCAACAAAAATAATTAATTTTGGAGATTAGAATCTTCTGAAGACTATAAGTTTGCACATACAAATTTTTTTTTAAATTTATTTTTTAATTTAAATAAGTTTTTAAACCGAGTTTAAAAATGATAATCTATTTAATGTTATGGGTAATAATGTATGATTGAATCCTATAACCATCAATCAATTTTTTTCAAACCTTTTGAAAACTTTTCATTGAAATAAAGTATTTGAATGTTTGTTAAATTACGTTAACAAAGTGTTTATTACTATAGAGGAGCTAGGTAAGCATTTTGGTACTATAAAATCTCAAAAACGTTATACATGAAACGCCACATGGGGGAATGGGTAATTTAACGATCATTAAGAGTGCTTTACATTTTATCTTTAATGTGATTTAATTTAAAAGTCATTCTAGTATTGGTAAACACTGCATGTAGCTGCAATTCACAAAAATGTTTCACAAAAATGTAAAAATCAGTATATTAGATATTATTACTAAACTGAAAAAAGTATCCTAAAAGTATCTGAAATATATATATATATATATGTGTGTGTGTGTGTGTGTGAGTGTGTGTGTGTGTGTGTGTGTGTGTGTGTGTGTGTGTGTACAATCATAAAATTATTAAAACAATCAAAACCTGTAGTATTATTATTTTATTTGTAGTATCATTATTATTTTTATACTGTAGTATTATTATTAGAAAGGAAGGATGGCTGTGGCGGGTAGGTCTTTATAACTTTTTGTTTTCTTAGTTTGAGTTATTAATTGTGGTTGAATTTTCTTATGTAGTTTTACTTTTTATATATATTTTTGTTTCATTTGGTTATGTTTTTTAATATTTTGCTTTGTTTTTGTCTTTTGCTGTTTAAATTGGTATGTCTCTTTTGCCGTAATTTTCGGGTCTCGAGGTGTCAATACTTTTGACCATTATCCACCGATGCCTCACAGAAAAAATCCCTTATTTGGAATCCTTGCTTGAAAGTGGCCTTGACGAAGTTTTCAGGTCGGATTCTTTGTCTATTGATTATTGTTTTGATTCGGTTGTGTTACTTTTTGCTTAGCTTATTTTGTTAATTAATGTATATATATATGTTCAAAAATAATCATTTCAATAATACTAATATTTTGATCAATAAAAAATCTATTTTTAATGAATATTTAAAAATATAATTAAACCATATTTTTCAACAATTTATTTCACAAAATAAAATTTTTCACAATTTTTCGAAACTAATAAATAAAACCAAACTAAACTAATAAAACCAAATCGTATAACTAAATTGCAATGTAATAATTGTTAATAAAGCGTTCAAAAATTTGAAAAGCCGTATAAATATAAAACTAACTCAGAAACAAAATCAAAAATACACTCCAAAATATTTCACTTCTGTTATTACAAGAGTACCAGCATTTCCAAGAATGTTTAATGCAATGATTGGAAGATAATTTGCAGCAGCGCAAGCATTCATTCGAATAATGAACGTATTCGATCGACCGAAACAAACTATTTATTTTTATCTTCCAAGGGCAATACGGTGAAAGCGAAAAGACGAGGAAACAATTGAATTTTAAGTTACTCAACCATTAACCTTAAGTAGCGGTAGAAGATTTCTAATATGGTCATTTTAATTTATCTTTTCTAGTAATAAAAGTAACATGCATTGTCTTTTTCTCACAGAATTAATTATAAAAAAGAAGCAGATTTCATAACAAGGTCGAAATTTGGTAATAATATATATTAAATTGCTTCGGAGTTCATTGAAAAATGTAGGTTGTCATTGTTAAGGTGGACTTTGAATTCTATGATTGCAAAACTGTTGCGCCATCAAATGTATTTAGCTTTCTAATTAAATTAGCCTTCTTTGGAGGCCTGTTGGTACGTCTAAATGTATGGTTGCTAAAAATCTTCATTAATTAATTTTCTAATTTTTCTGCAAAGTAATTTTTATAATTTAAATAATAATAAATGTGTTATTCGTAATGTCTTATATAATCCTGTTCATTTTGCTATGCTTCGTTTTTATTTTCTAAAGACTGAACATTAATTTGAAACGAAAGATTAAAAATTAATTAATGCTAGAGCTTTCTATCTTAAATTGCTTAAAAAATAGAACATACAAAAAAAACTTATAGCTGCTTGCTTGTGGAATTAAATGTTTATTGATAGTATAGTTAAATTTTAGTAATTTTATTTAAAGGACATGTTAAAATAAATTTGAAAATCATGGGAAAAAACATTATTGCATACTTTTATCAACGATTACGGAAAAACAATCCAGAATGAATATTGGTAGCAATAGCAAAGTTTATTTGGATTTCCTTAACAGTAAAGGAAATACTTTTATGAAATATGCATAAAGACATCTTTAAAGGTTAATTTAAATCCAAAAAATAATTAAGACATATGAATTGCTTTACTGAAAAGATATGTATTTTTTAAAAATTGTGTATTGTTGTAATACATATATATAAATTTGCTTTAATATTTACATTTTCCTCAAAAAAAAAATCAAAATATTGCTTAAGTATTTGATTAAAATGTCAAAATCAGGCCTTTAAGATAGATTTACACCAAGATCAGAAATATTTTACGTGCCATTTCAGTATTTTGGGCAAACAGTCTGGTAACACACACGAACGCACACACGTTATGTTTTATTATTGGTGGATATATTCTTACCTTTATCGCTATTTCAAATGATATAAGAATGTAAAAGGAATTTGAAGATATATTTAAATTATTTTCAAACAAAGTTAATGTTTCAAATTAATTGTTGCTTTTATTTAAAATGAAATATTTATTTATTTTAAAAATTGGTATTTGAAGCAATATATATATATATATATATATATATATATATACACTGAAGTGACAAAAGTCATGGGATGACTGTTAATATCGTGTCGGTCCTCCTTTTGCACGGCGAAGTGCAACAACTCGACGTGTCATGGAGTCCACAAGTCTGCAGGATTATTGAGCCATGCTGTCTGTATAGACGTCCATAATTGTGAAAGTGTGGATGGTGCAGGAGTTTGGGCACGAACGGACCTTTCGATGATGTCCCATAAATGCTCGATGGTATTCATATCGGGCGATCTAGGTGGCCATATCATGCGCTGGAATTGTCCGGAATGTTCTTCAAACCAATCACGAACAGTTCTGACCCGGTGACATGGCGCATTGTCATCCATAAAAATTCCATCGTTGTGTGGGTACGTGAAATCCATGAATGGCTGCAAGTGATCTGCAAGCAGCTGAACATAACCATTTCCAGTCAATGATCGGTTCAGTTGCACCAGAGGACCGAGCCCATGCCATGTAAAAACAGCCCACACCATTATGCAGCCACCACCAGCTTGAACAGTGCCTTGCTGACAGTTTGGGTCCATGGCTTCGTGGGGTCTGCGCCACACTCGAACTCTACCATCAGCTCATAACAACTGAAATCTTGACTCATTTGACCATGCCACGGTTTTCCACTGGTCTAGGGACCAGTCGATATGCTCACGAGCCCAGGAGAGTCGCTGCAGGCGATGTCGTGCTGTCAGTAAAGGCATTTGAGTCGGTTTTCTGCTGTCATAGCCCAAGGGAGACAAATTTCGCCGCACAGTCCTATCGGACACGTCCCTCGTACGTCCCACATTGATTCCTGCAGTTATTTGACGAAGTATTGCATGTCTATTAACATTGACCATTCTACACAGACGTCGGCGATCTCGGTCGTTAAGTGCAGGTGGTCGCCCACTGCGCTGTCCATGATGGGATGTGATGCCTGAAATTTCATACTCTCGGCACACTCTTGATACTGTGGATCTCGGAATGTTGAATTCACTAACGATATCCGCAATGGAATGACCCATGCGTCTAGCTCCAACTAACATTCAACGTTCAAAATCTGTTAATTCTCGTCGTGCCGCCAAAAATCACGAAAAACCTGTTCACATGAATAACTCGAACACAAATGAAAGCTCTGAAAAACGAACTGCACATTTATACTTTTTCGCTGCTATACTACGGCCATCTGTATATTTGCATATTGCTATCCCATGACTTTTGTCACTTCAGTGTATAATTTTCGAATATATTGATGTAAAAAATTAGTCTGTAATACAAAAATGTTTTAAGTATTTGAAAAATATCTGAAAATTTGATCTATTTTCAAAACTTTCAACCAAAAACAAATAACTTTAATAGTATATCATTCAATATATATAATCATTATTGTATTATCTAGGTAATGAAGCAAAAATTTGTGAACAGTACAAAAGTACTTCAAATTTTAAGTTAATTTAATCTTTTTTCATTGTTTAAAGATGTTGAATTTTAAAGTGGTTCATCACTGAAAATATAATTTAGTTCATTATTTAGACATATCAATCAAGCGTATGCCATATTTTGGACTGATAGCAATTTGGTAATCGTTTATAAAAATTGAAATTTTTTAAAGAAAAAAAACACATTCATTTACTTATGAGTTTAAAGATTTTGGTTTTAATTTACAATGAGATGGAGAAAAAAAATTTCATCAAAACTTTCTTAATTGATAGGCTTTTTTTATATACAAACATACATATGATTTGGAGAATATTGCGCCATTTATGCTCAGTTTTAATTTTTACTATATAAATAAGCATAAAAAAATAAAAAATACAAATAATTAAATAAAAAATTTACAGCTAATAAAATCAATAAGCAATAATTGTTATAAATAAATAAGGATTCAAAGATATATCAAAAAATATCGATATGTGTAGGACACTACATAGCGATGATGAAGCTCTGTCAACACCCAGCATTTCACGTAAATCACAAAATGAAACAGATTCTCCACCTAAACGGATACTGTCTGAGTATCATGACAGAAAAACAATTTAGTTCTGATAGACACCAAAAAACAAAGAGATTGACAGAAGAAGAAAAAAAAA
>JAPMOQ010016052.1:45615-96599 GCA_026543055.1 Argiope trifasciata | reverse complement strand
AAAAAACAAAGAAAAAAAACAATTTATTTCTGATAGACACCAAAAAACAGAGATTGACAGAAGAAGAAAAAATATTCACCCAAAGAAAAGAATGCACATGAAATGTTTATTGTAAATCCTTCCAAAATGCTGGTCCATTTTCGTTCCAACCATACGTCTTTGAGACGAGGAGGAAAAGAACCACAATTTGAAACTGAAAATTCGCTGCCTCGGTTTGAATCTGTGCCTTTCGGAACTTAGTAAACTCTTTACCGCTGGCAAATAGCAGGTTTTTAGAGCAGAGTAAAACACACAAACTAAACTCCTTTTCTTTCACCGTTTATTTTCTTTGCCTTCCTCTGACATCAGAGAACGGTTCCCGGAGAGCAAATATTCCATTCTACCACACACACAAAAAAAGGAATTCTCTCATTTTACTCTTTGGTATATCTGTTTGTGTTAAACCAAACAACGTCCCATTTGCTTTGGAGGAAAATTTGAAACTTCGTTAAAATGATGTTTTGATACATTAGGGGATTTGCTCACTAAGTTTGCTTTTTTTTTTCTTTGCCTGTGTGGAATGGTTGGTATTAGTTTTTATACCTTGTATGTGAAATTTTCCGAATTTTTCAAGGTATTGAAATGATAATTCATATGAAATGCTATGTTATATGCTGCAATGCTATTTTTTTTTTGTTTTACTACTTTGTATCTTTATAAAAATATTTATCCTCTAAAGTTCAAGGTTTATGTCAAAATAAAGAAAATTAGAAGAATAAAGAAATGTCAGAATAAAGAAATAATTAATTTTAAAAAGATTTAATTTGTTAAATTAGCTAAATTGAAGATTTAATAAATTTCAGTTCATTAAAATTTAGTTTTAATTTGCTAGACTAATTTATGGACCAGTAAGAACTGCATTTAATATTTTCTAACTTCTCTTAAAAAGTATTAATAAATTAGCAGGAGTTATACCCTGGAAACTTTCATACATATTAAGTAATGAAAGTATTGCAATCTCCAAGTAAGAACTACATTTAATATTTTCAAACTTCTCTTTAAAAAATATTAATAAAGTAGCAGGAATTATCCCTTGGGAACTTCTACACATATTAAGTAATGAAAGTATTGCCACCTTCTCCTACATTGTATGAAATTGTGGATCTTAGGTACGTTGTGAACGCAATTAGTGCTCAGATTTTCATTTTCATTATTCTACACAAGAGTTATGGGCGTTATAATCAAGTTGGTTATATTGATATTATTTTGCCTCATAAAGAAAACTTACCACGAGCTCAGTGGCTGAATGGTCAACGCATGTGATCTAAACCCAGAGTTTGCGGGTTCGATGCTTGACATGACTGTTACATCCAAAGTATGGATTTTAAGTTTGTTTCCTTATGTTCGCCTACATTCTAGACCTTTCTTTGCTATGTAAATTAGTTGTTTCTAGAATATTTTGCTCTTGTATAAAAGCTGATACCCATTAGTCGTGGGCAACTTCTCGACCTTGTAAAATTGCAATTCGCTCCTTTCCTCCAATAAGCTAGTTTGTTAGTTAAAAGCTGACGGTGTGTTTATTTAATTCTTCGTGACAATTTTTTAAAACTACACTTTCTCTCAGTTAGGACAAAAATCGTAATTTTAAATCATGGCGAAAACCGAGATCCGCTCTTGAGCTACAATTCCACCTCCAAACTTCCGTACTATACTCGATTAAAACCATTTTGATCCGACTGATTTCATGTGCGTCAGATTCGCTAACACAGTGGATTTTCGATGGAATCTGGTCTCTAAACTTGAATTTTCTAGACTTGAATCTGAGACCAAAAGACCAACGTTAACCATGGTAACAAAAGAAAACAAACTGCAAGCAATACCGTAGAGGGACAACATCTGAAAAATATTCATTTTTAGGCATAGCTACTTCCCAAAAACATTACAGGAAAATCATCAATGAATCAGCTTCCATTAATAATTTTCAACAATTTCTTTGTTAATTGGTCTTTGGTTAATGTGGCCTCATGGTATTGTAAAGAAAACTAAGTATGATTTTTCGTCAGATTAAAACCAAAATATGACGTAAGATTTCAATTTTAACCACAAAATATCATGCCAAATTCCATTTTTATAAATAAATGTATTTATATACAGACATAAACACAAATTTAAAGATGGTCAACGCAACAATTTTGATACAAAATCGATTAGAGCCTATACTTTAAAAGCTAAAGACATGTACCAACTTTTATTTTTTTAAGTTGCTGCTTTTTTTAAGTATCGCTCTCACAAGCAAACAAAAATACAGGCAATCAATATATTTACGAATTTGTCACAAAATTTGATATGAATCTGTCCTTTAAATGCTATTATTTTATATTAAATTTTATCCAGCTAACTTTTTCACTGTGAAGTTTTCTCGTATCCTTAGTTCGGACAACAAGACAAAGAAGCTTCCATTTCATAGTTTTCGTTCAAAATTTAATACGTCGACAAATTTGGCAAAAGGATCATATACTAAACTTCACCCGTTTTCGAGTCATCTTGTTAACTGACAATTAGATCGACGGACAGTTTATGTAACCCATAATTTTTTTTTCGGACTCGGAAGTTCTGGAACTTGGAGATTTGCCAAAATCTTCGAAGTCTAAATTTTACCACTTCTTCTTGCATACAGCCGACCATCCCGCCACCACTGAACGTAGCAGTATCGACAGGATTTTTTGTGGTCGACTGCTGAAAAAGTGTTGTCCAACCTTACATTGACCAAACAGTCAAGCTAACATTCCTTTCGGGGTAGTAAATAGCTGTCTTTCTCCTCATCTGCACTCTCTCAAACAGTTGGAATAAAACTATCAATCTTTGATATCATATCCTTCAGGATTTTGTGATTACCTGGTACCATCAGTACTGTACTTAAATAATTATTGACAATCTTCAGGTCCTTCCTTAACTCTGAGATCTCCATACATTCCATTAAATAGTGGTAAACCGTACCCATTTCTCCACAAATGCATTTATTTTCCTGCGTTCTTCCAAATCTTTGGAAATATGCAGGAAATCTCCAATGTCCAGATATTATTTGGATTATAAATTTTACCACTATAAAGCTTTTCTTTTTTTATTTCGTAAGGAATGCAGTTCAAATTTATTGGTTTTGAATAGAATTCACTGATTCTATTTTAATATAGCTCGACGAATAGACTTTAATTCTTTCAAAATTCAATCATTTTCATATCCGTGTCGAGTGAAAACTTTTTAATGAGTGGTGAATATAATATCATTGTGATTTGATTTGGTTCAAATTTACGAAGTACATATAGTCGTAGTGGAGTAGGCAGCATTGGACAAGGCAGCTGCCTAGATTCGCTGTGCTGAGAGGATAAGTGCCTGCTCAAAGAACACGATTAAAATAAATCCATAAACCCATTAAAGCATGATTTAAAATAAATAAATTTTTAAATATTAATTCTTTGAATTTATAAAATATTTAAATCATTTTAACTTTTTCAAGTAAAATTTGCTAAATCTTTATTATTTTAATTGAGTTTTTTAATTAAAGTAATTATAAAAACTAAATAACTACATAAATAATAATATGTGCAATCTTGGATGCTGCACAATCAAGAAACACAATAAATAAATATGACTGTATAATTTTACAATTTCTCTAAATTAAAAAAAATGACCTAAAATTTTTAGTTTAGGAAATTTGTAAAATTATACGGTCCTATTAATAGCGGTCGTAAATTATACGGCCTTAATCAAAACATTAACTTTTTGATTAAGTTAAAAATATATTGAAAAGTAATATTCTTTAATTTAAGAATTGTGGAATTTAGCTGAAAGTATTTTTACATTGATTGCTCCCTCGCTTTTTAGATTATTAAATTTAGATATTTTTCCAGTACAATACTGTAGTGATTGGAGTTTTGAGCGCTAGGAAATAAACGTTCATAGCTGGCGCTAGTTTGTAGTGATTGGATTTTGAAGCGCTAGGAAATAAATGCTCATAGATGGCGCTAGACAACTAACGCGTGTGTAATTAAAAGAGTGAGGTCATTCGAATGTTTGCTCTTGGAGGAGAAGCAGTTACTGAGCAGAGTAACACGAACGAACCTGCAATAAATTTGTTGTTAACTTTTCTATTTGCCTATTTATTCAAAGCACTCACGAGCCACCCAAGACAAATACAGTCAACATAATTGCCCGCAAACAACAAATCAAATCAAATCAATAAGTTTATTTATTAAAAAAGATCAAATCAATAAGTTTATTTTAAATACAGTACACTTCCGAGTATCCGGCCAAATGTAGAGGAAGGGAGATTGGATATCAAACCTGTCGGTTAGGTCGGAGATGTATGAACTCATTCCTCCGCCCAAGAATTTTATACCAAATGTATTAAGTAATACATATTTTCTCACCTCTTATTGAGTTCTAAACCCTTTATATATCTCAGGATACTTAGAATGGGAACGTGGACACCACCTGGTAAGTCATAGAAGTAGTTACCGGTAATGTGTTGCATTAAAATAGTCTTTAAAGGTTTTTTTTTCCAAGTAGTGGCTATAAGCTATGACGAATGAATATGGATTGATGGTAATGCTTCCATAAAAATATCTCAGTATATAGTAAATCTACATAACATAAAATAAGACAATCATTATTTCACGACATTGCAAATAACATAAAGTTGATATCAAAAATGAAATTCAAAAACTATTTCGATATAGTATTTGAACTATATATTCGAAATTTCATGTCGATATATGGAAATATTTCCAAAATTTCACAACAGTGTTTATAAAGGATAAAGCATTTTTAAAAACTCATTGCTTGAAAAAAAAGTAGCATTTTTACTCTAGAAATCCAATAACGCACCATAACATGTATTCTACATGCTTTTTTCACATTTTGCACCTAAATAAATGCCGTATTATTTGGTTTAAAACAAACAGATATACAAAGAGTAAAATGGAAAGAATTCTTCTCTATTCTGTTGGTAAAAGGAAATATTTGTATTGAGAAAAAAGTACTTTGATATCCAATACAACGGATATAAATAAAAATAAAATGCGTCAGAGTTTAGTGTGTATTTCCGTCTCTTCTAAAACTGCTATTTGCTGGCAATAAAGAGTTTACAAAAGTTCCGCAAGTTCACGCTTTAAAAAAGAAACAAAGATTTTTACAGTTTGGTGTTATTTATATTTTCTTCGTCTCGAAAATGTATCATTGGAGCGGAAATGGAACTGCATTTGGAGAGATTTTACAATACATTACATAACCAAAATACGGTTCCGCAAGTTCAAGCTTTAAAAAATATGCAAAGGTTGTACTGGTAGCTTGTGTACTGTTTTACACGTTTCAAAAATGTATTCGAAAAAAAGAATGTTAAAGAATATAAAATTTCCCAATTCTAATTCTACAATGTCTAACTTAAACGCCAACAACATAAACAAAACGTTAAATTAAATCTTACGCCTAGTTTTTAAGAATATTGTTTAAAACTTATTTTAATTTCCTTTGATAAATCATTACACTATGTAAATGCAACCCCTAAGATAAACGTCAGAACATACAGATTTTAGTTTTTGAAGAAGTTCTTAATCCATTTACATCATATTAAAATATGAAAATAATGCCCATATCTTAGAATTTTTTTTATTTCATATTTAGGTGTAAAATTGTATAAAAGAGGGAAAAAATCATCATTATTTGTTAGTAATTTTGTTCAGTGTGGTAATATTTGAAATGTGTTATGCATATAGGTATATAGTATATATTATATTATATGCATAGCATATAATATGAGGCAACGTATACATACGCTCCAGTGATAGTGACCAGGAAAATTGAACGTATATATACGCTAATGATGCAAATGGGTTAACAGATGACTGCTTCAACAAAGCCTTAGTTTCCTCATCTAATTAAAATAAAAGAACATTATGCCGGATAATCGGGCACCGGATACTCGATTATATACTGCAGTTTCTAACATTTCGACATAGAAATTTAGAAATCTAGCATTTAATACATCTAAACCACCACTGTAAAGTCGTTTAACAGTTAAATCACAAAAATTATCTGTTGCTGCGACAAAGAATTCCACAATCATAGAAAAAGAAAAAAAAAGTGCATACAAATGTATTGTAAAATCTCTCCAAATGCAGCTCCATTTCCTTCCAATGATATGTTTTGGAGAAGAAGAAAATATAAATAACTCCAAACTGGAAAAATCTTTTCGTCTTTTTTAAATCGTGAACTTGCTGAACTTTTGTAAACTCTTTATTGCCAGCAAATAGCAGTTTTAGAAGAGACGGAAATACACACTAAACTCTGAAGCACTTTTTTTTATTTATATCCGTTGTATTGGATACCAAAGAACTCTTTTCTCAGGACAAATATTTCCTTTTACAGTTGAATAGAGAAGAATTCTTTTTATTTTATTCTTTGTATATCTGTTTGTTTTAAACCAAATAATGCAACATTTATTTAGGTACAAAATGTGAAAAAAAAAGTATTTAGAATACATGTTATGATGCGTTATTCGATTTCTAGAGTGAAAATGCTACTTTTTATTCAAGCAATGAGTTTTTAAAAAGGTTTTATCCTTTATAAACACTGTTGTGAAATTTTGGAAATTTGTCAATATTTCGACATGAAATTTCGAATATATAGTTCAAATACTATATCCAAATAGTTTTTGAGTTTCCATTTTGATATTAATTTTATATTATTTGCAATTCCGTAAAATTGTGATTGCCATTTTATGTTATGTGGATTTACTATGTACTGAGATATTTTTATGGAAGCTATAGGAGCAATCCGTATTCATTTGTAATAGTTTATAGCCACTACTTGTATTATAATTTTATTCTGAATTATAACTCCATGTTTTCCACCTAGATTCATCATTATAATATTTAAATTATCACTGAAAATTGTGGTGACATCTTAATAAGCCAGTAACTGCCACTAAATATCGGTGGTCACTTTTGTATAGGGGATATGGTACACGGCTGCAAATCGTAAGGTCGCAGGTTTGATCTTTGGCGGAATTTAACCTCTACATTGGCATAATTCCAGTCAATATCATCGGTTCAAAATAATTAAAAAAAAGAATGATAATTATAGGTAGCAAATAATTAATAAAATACTGTACAACCCAGATATACTTTTGCACTTAAAAAAACATATCCAGATTCGTTTCCAATTACCAAAAGCATATAATCTTTTTGAATCAAAATTTTCTCTTTTTATCTGTGGTTAATTTCTTTTCAATTATTGTAAATTGAAAATATTCGCTTCGTACAGTTTCATTGCTAATGGAGTTAAAAAAATATATCTTTTCATAGAGATCTAAAAACATCCATAATTTATTATTCAAGGCGAATGTTTTTTCTCTTTACTTTTATTCCCTATTTTAAAAAAACATACTTTTTGGAATTCATTAAAAATTTGTGTTTATATGGATAAATATTAAAATTGATAATAAAAATTTTTCTCTACGTGTGAATATAAAAGTCCTACTATAGTGTGTATATATATATATATATATATATATATACTATATTGGTTATAGCATTGATTCCGTTGTGTTCCTTTGTGCTTGGCTTATTTTGTTAATTAATTTAGATTCATTTGTATTTCAGTTGTAGCTGCATTTGCGCTCACTAAATACAATGGTTGATTTTTAAATTTTAAACTTGTTTGAATCCGAAATAATTTTTAGTTTCGTTTCCGTAATTAGTGTCGTTTTTATTGCGTTCACATAATTTTATTAATTATATTAATTTAGATTTGTTTCAGTAATTGGTTCTATTTCATTTACTTTTTATTTTGTGAACTTTTAGCGTTTAATTCGGGATTAAATTTTAATTTCGGTTTCGACCTAATTAGTTTCGTTTTAATTTTTGTTGACTAGGAAAGGAGTTTTTATTATTATAATGCTTTTATGGTTGTATATATATATATATATAGAAAAACAGTATCTATATTTTTGCATTAGAATGTTTTATTGCTTTATCCGTATTATAAAACAGCACTACAATATGAATTTTTATGCACAAAAAAAGTTTACATATTTAACTAGAAGCATTATTTGTTTTGTCTTTTTATCGTCTTTGATTTATTCACAAAACACAACATCAAACCACAATAATACCATTTATTTCAGAATGCGAGGAAAAAAGCCCTGTGGTTTTCAAATAACCCTTCAACAAGCATATGATGTCTTCCTCCAGAATCCAACCCTTCATCTTCGCGCGGACTGCACAATTTATGCCATATTTCAAGAGAGCCTCCTAACGTCGTCCCGTAAGGAATCCACTTTACGATTACTGCGGGACGCGGAACTCGGGGTTGGTGAGCCAAGTCTCGCGTTACTGTCGCGCCTAAATCAAACGAAAAGATAGTTTTATAACCATCCGGGGGAGGACAGTGGCTTGGATGTGGCCTTCACCTGCGTTTACTGGCACTTGCGGAATGAAATAGGGATGGGAGTACGATTAAAACTCTCTTTTCTTTGGAAAAGTATTTTTAGATAGTGTCGCCGCAAAGAGCTGTTGGAAGTGGTTCGTAAAAATTATGAAAATATTCTGGGTGGGGATTCTAGGGAATGAATGGAAAATAGTTGTAACGATTCTAATAAAAATTATTTAAAGAGTTGCAGGATGAGGTTCGTAAAAAAAGGTTATGTAGATAAATGAGAGACAGATTCTAGGAATGGATGTGAAATGTTTGTAACAACAGAATTAGCAAGATTTGGCAAGATTGCCAAATATTGGCAAGAGTTTTAATATTATTAGCGATAAGGAACTAGCTCAATATCTTTGTAACATTTATTTTCATAAGGGTAAGATTTATTTTCATAATGTAACATTCATTTTCATTAGGGTAAGATTTATTTTCATAAGGTAAGATTTATTTTCAAAATGTATTGTTCATTAAAATAAATATTGTTAAGGATTTCTTATCCTTATACTAATCCGTCGGTTTCGTTTACCTGTATAGTGGATGTGTATGGTGTGAGAAGATGATAATGAGCACACAGAATGATCAGTCCTACAGTAGAGGGCACAACACAAACGACGTTTATTTACTGTTTAATAAAATTAAATAACAATAATTTTTTTGGCTATTTGTGATTGTTTAGGCTCTTTTCTCTATATCATAGGTTCCCAACCCTTTTTTAAATAGTGCCCCCTTTACTTGTGGATATTTCAATACCGCCCCCCTCCCACTCCAGATAAATAAAGACGTACATAATGCATGGTGAAAACAAGAATTAAATTTTTAAAAAATTACTAATAGATAGAACGTTGTTGGAATGGAAACGCTACTGAATTTCTTTATTTAAAAAAGTTTTAGCTTACCTGTTATAAGGACAGGCAGGGGTTTTGTTGATAGGAAGTAAGCCATAATAAACTATTGCTTTTTAAATAAATAAACTGACAGCGTCAGAGAAGAATCAATATGCATACTTAATTATATTAAAAACAATTTTAATAAAAATTTAAAGACATCGAATTTCGAAGTCTTTTTTTTAGACTGTATTTGGTTAATCTTTCCATGCCCTTCCGGGCCATATCAACGCCCCCTCATTTGCTCTTGGTCTTTTACGGGCCCCCTGAAAATTTCAAATGTCCAAAAAGGGGAGTTATCTCCCATGTTGGGAACCTAAGCTCATGAGGAATTTTGAATAAAAATATTTTTGGATCATTTCTATAGAAAGAGCTTTTTAAATCAAGTTTTTAAAACCGCTCTGTAAATCATTAATAATGGTATTCGAGAATTGAACGAAAAAAGGATATGTTGTTGTTAAGAAGACAATGGACTTTGAAATAAGCAAACATGGAATGCGAACGTACAATTTTTATTGTTTTATCACCAAAATATACGTTTATATTCAACTAAAGAAGTACTACAAAATGTATTGTTCAGTAAAATAAATATTTAAAAGGTTAGTAGGGAAACGTACACCTTAATTACTTTTCTCAATATGATATTGCACTCAGATTTAACTAACTTTAAAATATACCAGGTGTCTTAATTTTTCCAAAAATGAAATGAAATTGATAGTTAAAAATAATAATAAAATAGTTTAGACAGGCATAAAATTCCTATGAGAATTCAATAAGTGTGCATAAAAAATATTTCTAAAGAATTAGCATTTAGTTGGAATTACAAAATTACGTGTAATTTTGTTCCTAATAAATTTAAATTGGGTAATAATAAAAAATAACTAAAAAAATTAAACATTAAATCACCTGGAATATAATTTTTTTTTCAATTATTCGTCTTTTTTTTTTAAAAAAAATGTATTTCGCTTTAAATTTAAAAAGAAAAAGAAAATTGACGTATTTAACTGCATGCGCATAAGAACTTTCATAACCCTGGTTGAAGAATTCTCAAAAGTGTTTAATAGAGTTCCCTATCTCCGTAAACATAATGGCGCAGTTTGGCCAAAATATGGCTCTTGCCCCAATAAAACCCAATAAACAACAACTCCTTAAACATAAAATCTTTTAAGATGGTTTGTTTATGTGAATTTTTGTAAGAGTACTTTCAGATTGTGTCGCCGAAATAAATGCAAAGGAGGTTCGTAGAAAACATTATGTAGATAAGCAAAGAAAACATTCTAATAAATAATATCTGATAATAATAAAATGTGTGCCATGCTCGACAAGCAGTACGGTTTGACATACAGTTCTCAAATTTTGCCAATCTACACCTTGAGAATGTGCGCATCGTAAGGATTTCTTGATATTTTAATTATATTTTTAAATAGTTAGAAATTAAATTGAATTTTGGCATTTGTCAGTGATAAATTTCGAAAATATTATTGAATAAATAATAAAATACATTTTATTTTAAAATTTTAAAAATAGTCCTTTTACTGATGACATTTTAAAATTCATGCATACTTAATTTTAGGAATTTTTTGTTATATTTCTGCCAAATATCCAACAATAAATTGCATAGCAACGTATAAAATATTTTCAGAGTTACCACCGGAAGTATATAAAATAAGTTTTCAACTACATATCCTAGATATAAAAACATCTTTGTTGACGAATTTATGTTTCAAAAGACAGTTTGTTTCATAAAATTTGATAAAAAAATATTTATTGAATCAAATCATCTATTATTGTATTTAAATAGATTTTTGACTTTGGAATATCAGAAGATAACTTAGAAAATATGTGTTGCATTGAAATCAAGTATCAATTTTCAATTCAGATTTCAATGTTAACGGAGATTTAGTACAGACACCAAACTGCAAAAGGTTACGTAGAATGGTTATAACAAAATAATAATCTATCATATTATTTTTACGAAATTTATTTTTATAAAAAAATTTCTACATTCTGTATTAAAGGATAAATCTTTACTGTAATATATGACAAGACTCAAATTAGAATATATTATATCTTTAAAAATTAAATATCTAATCTTATGGGCACACCCAAGAAAGATTATATAGTCTAGGATTTCTTGGAATTTGCCCAACAAATTTCATATTATGAAACCATATCGATCCAAAAAGCATGATGAACTATTTCAATATAATAAATTTTAGGGAAATAAATGTTTTAAGTTGTAATTTTTCAAACATTACGTCCCGATATCTATCCTAAAATTTAGGTTATGGAACTTTTATCAGTATTATCTCAATGACATTATTTAGGCAACATAAGCTGATCATGTTATGGTTTCTTGACGCTAGCGATCAGTTAAAAATGCAATTTTGCCAATTTTCGTAACAGGGTTAGAATATTAGCACAAGGTACTTGTATTAGAATATTATTGTCTTAGAATATTAGTACAAGGTACTTGTATTAGAATATTATTGTATTAGAATATTAACACAAGGTACTTGTATTAGAATATTATTGTATTAGAATATTAACACAAGGTACTTGTATTAGAATATTATTGTATTAGAATATTAACACGAGGTACTTGTATTAGAATATTATTGTATTAGAATATTAACACAAGGTACTTGTATGAGAATATTAGCACTAGGTACTTGTATTAGAATATTATTGTATTAGAATATTGGCACAAGGTACTTGTATTAGAATATTAGTACAAGGTACCTGTATTAGAATATTATTGTATTAGAATATTATTGTATTAGAATATTAGCACTAGGTACTTGTATTAGAATATTAGCACAAGGTACTTGTATTAGAATATTAGCGCAAGGTACTTGTATTAGAATATTAGCACAAGGTACTTGTATTAGAATATTGGCACAAGGTATTTGTATTAGAATATTATTGTATTAGAATATTTGCACAAGGTACTTGCATTAGAATATTGGCACAAGGTATTTGTATTAGAATATTATTGTATTAGCATATTTGCACAAGGTACTTGCATTAGAATATTATTGAATTAGAACAAGAATATTATTATTCTAGTAGACTAAGTGCAATTATACATACCTAACGTATAATTGTAAACAACACGTACCTAATACTAGAATATTATTATTCTTGATTTAAGAGTATTATTGAATAAGAACACAAGGAATCAAAACATACACAAAAACAATATGGTTGCTGAAGGTTCGTACATATCATCATCTAAGAAATCGTTCAATTTTCTCACAGCAAGCAATAAAATTTATAACACATCACCAGAAACTGATTTGTAAAAGAAAGTAAAACAAAATAAAAATTCCTCTCAACAAATCCGGTAATGCATCATAACATGAGTTTAACAAAGTTTCTCACATATTTCTCCAAAACAAATTTCAGGTTATTTGCTTTAACGCAAACAGAGATACAGACGAGTAAAATGGGAGAATTCCTTTCCCTATTGTGTGGTAAAAGGGAATATTTGTTCTCGGGGAATCGTTGTTTGATGTCGAGAGCTGGGGGAAATAAGCAAAAAAAGGGGATGAAATCTAGTGTGTGTTTCCCTCTTTTGCAAAAGCTGCTATTTGCTACCCGTAAAGAGTTTACAATGTTCCGAAAAGCTAAGATTTAAAAAGACACAGTGATTTTTCAGTCTGGAGTTATTTATTTTTCCTCGTCTCAAAAACGTATCATTGGAACGGAAATGGAACTGCTTTGGAGAGATTTTACAATAAATTTTTCATGCGCATTCTTTTTTTTTGGTGATGCGCATTCTTTTATTTTCTACTCTTTTTTTTCGATTTTGGAGTTACTTGGTGTCTAACCGTAACATATTCTTTTACTGATACAATGCAGGAACCATTTTACAACAAGTTTTGTTAAAGAAACAGTTTGACCTTAAAATGCATTTTTTGAACTGTTGCCAAACATTAAAATATGTTTATTGATAAATCAAACTTTATATTATCCATATCTAAAAGTTTCGTACTATACATAGCAAAAATACTTGGCACCAATATAAAAAAAAGTGTAAAGAACGCAGAAAATAACTGAAGAAAGCAGATTTTTATACTGCATTGTACAAAAATTGAAGAATACTCCATTATACAACAAGAAAAAGCTGTTTATTTAATTTAATTAATATCCGTACATATTATGGTTACTTTTGATAATATGATTATGTTATTAAAAGTACATCAGATTTTTGAGCCCCAGGCTGTTCATTTGCTGATAGGTATTAAAGAATTGTCCGAAGATTGGATTGTAAGACACAGGAAATTTTAAAACTTGTATCAGAATATTACAACCATTACATTGCATTATTGACAAGAGCGACTGGCGCAGGGAATTAATAAGTACCCTTAGAAAATTTTAGATTTCACTTTTATTTATATGGTTGCAATTATTCAAACATTAGAAAATTTCTCTCAAAGTAGTAGGGAAGATTTCATAGTCTTTCGCTATAATTTCCTTTTTTTACTAAATTTTCACCAGTGCTTGTTTCCACTAATTCTATTTGTTAAAAAAGTCAATTTTGGATTATTCTATACGTTATTTTCTCTATCTCCACAGCCTGCATTTCTTGATAAAATGAGTCAATTAATTTTCAACTGCATATGCAAGGTATAAAAACATGTTTATAGACGAATTTACATGTTCCAAAAGACAGTTTGTGTCAAAATTTGATAAAGGTAAATGTTTATTGCATCAAATCATCTATTATTGTATATTAAAGGAGCCATCGAACTCTTCTTCCAACTATACATTAATTTTCGTTCTTGAGGTCAGTTTTATTACATATGATTTGCGCCAATCAGTATTAAATTATTGTTATTTAGCAGCTTTCATTTGAAAATTATTATGCATATATATCACGTGGTAGTTTTAAGTATATCAGTTGTTAATTTGATATAAAATATTAAAACATCCTATTTCTATATCAAAGAACAGGAGAGAGAGGATATTATCGTCTTTTTTGGAATAAATATTATGTAATAAATATGCCATAGAAAAAAATAGTGCTTTTTATATAGTAAAAACATGTATGCTAATTACCCTACGATGAAAGTTATAATCGGAAAATTGAGAACTCTAAACTATTTCTAAGATGAATTTTTTTTAAAAAAAAAGAGTTATATCTTACCTACAATCATTATACCTCACAGATCCAAGAAATGCATAATTTATTAGTTTAACTTATAAATAACCGACGTTACTAATGAATAATGGTATGAAGAAAGGTTTGCTTTCACATTTAAAAAAAATATTAAATAAATATTTTAAAGTAAACAGTCTTCAGAAAATTATACAGAAAAAAGGCAGGTAATATTTTACCTCTCATCTTAAAATCCTTTAAAAGAAGGCACACTTTTACCAACTCTCAAAGATTCAACCTGTACATATTTTAGTCGCTGTTTCAAATTACTTCTTTTCCCCAATTACTCTAATTAGACTTAGTTTCGAAAGCAAACTTTTTTCCCTATTTTTATAATTAAAATTACTTTTATTAATATTAAATTTTCTCCAAGTAAAATATTTATTTATTAAAGCTCTATTATTTGCGATTTAGTATGTTCAAGGTCCGTAATGACCAAATTAATAACTTTTTCTTTCAGAACAAGAAAAATTAAGTAAAATTTTTTACTGGAATTATTAATATCGAAATAACCGTGATAAATATATACTTTGCTTTAAAACTGTTCAGCCTTTTTAAAAAAAATGCAAATTTATATCTGAGACTAAATAAATATATTATCTTTTCGATCAAATAGTGAGCTATTTCGTTTATTTTGTCTCCATAGCTGTCTAACAATCCGTAAGGAAATCATGTTCAGTTCCCCATTATCTTACAAAAAATAATAATTTCAATTTCTTTCCTTAAGAAATTCTCTTGAGTTTCATTAAAATTATCGGATGAAGAATAATGTTTTTTTAATGGAAAATTGATGAATCTGGTGTTTTATTTTTATTTTGTGCTGCATAAGACAAATAAGGTCATCAGCAAAACAAAAAGAATGTCTTTGACAGCATTATTTTTATCAGCAATATCAGCATTGTGAAACAAATTTTTGTTATTGTGCGAATTTTTATTTTTCTTCTATCATAGTTTCTTAAAAAGCTGGCTTTTAAAATATCGTTTGCTCTAAGCCTTATTTTGATGATTTAGCTCAAAAATAAAACTATCATATCGAAAGGGAAAAAATCAATTATTAATATTTATTTTTACAAGGTGAACAAAAGATATGAAGAATTTATATTAAGAGTTTTATAGAAAATGATAAGTTTTTATGGATTTTTTGTCGTATATAAACATTTATAAATCAAATGTAATCTACGATCGCAAATTTCAAGTTATCACTTGAGAGCATTATTATTTTTAAGTCATTATTTGTCTTAATTAATTAACAAATTTAAAATGGTTTGAAACAATCACAAGACTTCTCTATCGGTCTCTATATCTATCTGTATACAGGGTGTCCCAAAAAGATTGAAACGCGCTTTAATTCTTTAACCGTTAGAGATAAGTAGGTAATGTAATTTGAAAAAATGTTCAAAATAAGATAGGAAAGAAGATTACATTAAGAAAAAAAAATCCACCTATGAATTTTAAAAAGTTACACTTTTTAAATTTTTATATAACCCCTCTATGCAAATTTGGTCAATTAGAAAGTTTTTCCTTTCCATCCCAGAAGACCATTAAAAAAAACTGCATCACTGTATCCTTAAAATTGAGTGAGTTATGCGTAATTGAAAATTGAAGGCTGTTTTTAGTGACCATATACCAAAATGGAAATGTAAATTTGCAACAATTTATAAACACATAAATTTTTTTATATTATTTACAAAACACATTTTTGCGTATTTACGGTAGATTCACGATGCAGTTACAGAATTGTCTTTTGTTTTAATCTTATCAGGGACAAGTAATTTTATGCCATGTATTCTAAATTTACATTAGAAATTTTATAAGATTTCGTTGAAAATCAATAAAAGCCATTTGACAGATTTTTATAGCAAAATTTATGAAAAAGAAAAATACTGTTAAATTAGTCTGGTAGAATTTTAATTATTTTCAAATTCATCACATTTATGTCAAACCGATATTCTAACAAATTAACTGCCAGACGATTTTTGCCTTTCATTTAACTGGAATTTAGCCGCTTCTAATACGTGTATATTAAAGTTTTTTTTTTTATTTATTTTTAAGTTACATAAAGAAATGTAACTGACTGTAACTGACCTTAAACAAAAGATAATTAATGCATGCAATAATATTACAGGAGGAGAACTCCAAAATATTTACAGGAGCATTATTAGAAGAGCCCAATTATGTATTGGTGTTGATGGAAAACATTTTGAGAATGCTTTATGATTCGTGTGTTTTTAAATGTATTTTCGTTTTATTTATTATTATTTTTTTATGTTACACTTCTTACAATCTTATGTTGTCAAAACTGTTTAACTCCATCAATAAGGACTCTATTTAAATGCCATTTTGGATTTCTTTTACACTTATTATCTTTTTTTGATCGAAGAATTTCTATTATCAATTGGGATATGGTCCCTATTTTCACCGACGAAAAAGTCTTTCAAGTGGTATGGAAAAGTGACATAAGTCAATTTTTTTTCTGTGTTATTATTTAAAAAGTTTTAAAGATACAGTTATGCAGTTTTTTTAATGGTCTTCTGGGATGGAAAGGAAAAACTTTCTAATTGACCAAATTTGCATAGTGGGGTTGTATAAAAATTTACAAAGTGTAACTTTTTAAAATTCATAGGTGGATTTTTTTTCTTAATGTAATCTTCTCTCCTATCTTATTTTGAACATTTTTTCAAATTACATCACCTACTTATCTCTAACGGTTAAAGAATTAAAGCGCGTTTCAATCTTTTTGGGACACCCTGTATAATGATAATTATTTAAAATTTCATTTTCAATATTTCCAACTTGCAAACAAAATTTTTGAGCTCTATCAACTTTGAGATGGGAAAAAAAACCCATCTTTTTTCTAAATATACATGCGTGCTTCATCTGACATTCTCGTGATTGTTTAAAATCAGTTTAAACTGGTTATTCACTTAAATTAATTAAGACAATTCGTAAGAATTCAGAGAATGAATCATTTGGAAATCAAGTTGTAACTTTAGTTTGGGAAATATAATACCAAATGTGAAAACCTTCTTCATTGTTTTCTAATAACTCGAAAAGAAAAAAATTGATGCTTGAAAAGCGATAAATCCGCAATTTTTTTTTGTCTACACTTTTTGTGGCATCAAAACCCTCATCAAAGCAAAATCAATATCATGTCCTCATATGATAATAATGCATATTTTTCTAAAGTTTTCAATAATAGGAAAGTTTGACATTTTTTTGGAATTTTTAATTTATATTAAAAAATATGTTTATTAAAATATTAAAAATTTACTTATTAATATTATAATAATCATCTATTGATATATTTAATAAAGTATATGATTTTATAAATAATTAAATATATTAATACTTAATAATTTAATATTAATTTTATATACATAATTATTCATATGCTCAAAATATTTATTAATTTATAGCTAAATTTATGATTTAAAAAATAAAGTGAGACAATATTAAATAATATTTTGTATAAATAATTAGATAATAAAAAAAAGTTTTATCTCAAAAAAAATCTTAAAAATTAATTTAATTATATCTGAAATATTATGTTATATAATTCAGGATTTTTTTGCCATTGTTAAACAAACGATTTAATATTTCTGCAGAAAATTTAATGATAAAACTTATATTGCATGCTAAATATTTTTTTGTTTCTGCTTTAAAAAAATTCTATTAAAATCTCTATAATAATTTTTGAGAAATAGTATCAAAATATAAAAATTCGTTATTTTGTAACTAAGTACAAAATAAAGTGTTCTTCTATAAGATAGTTTATTGCATAATATTTCCTTGTAACAAACAATATATTTTTGATGCAACTATAATAATTATTATTAATATCTAGTAATGTTTATAATAAAGAACTAGCTGCTGTATACTACGAATCTCGAAATTAAAAATGTTTAAATAAAATGTATTTAATATAAAATTTAATTTTATATACAAGATTTAGTATGTAAAATTCGTTTATTCTTTTTTCCTAAAGTCTTTATAATCCTTTATTATTTGTTTTTGATCAAAATGGAAATATCAGAGGATTTTTAAACCAGAAAAATCCAAAAGATTTTTAAGAGTCTTTTATAGATAATTTAATTTATAATTTATTAATTTTTGTTCTTCAAATTTTGTTTATAAATGGTAAAGTGTATCAAAGGTTATCGTTTTATGAAAATATCCTTTAAGCGATCATTTTAAGATTAGTTTTAAAAGTGGTAAAAATCACTACTTTAAGACTAATAAAAGCATTCTCAAGAGAAAAAGAATTAAAAAACAATCAGCATTTATTTTTTAAGTGATAATGCGATTCAAATTCTAAGAAAGACGAAATTATGCTAATTTCTAACTAACTGAATATTTAATTAATTTGTTGAAGCACTTGGCTATATTTTTTTCTCATATCTCATGTAATAAAAATGCAAAATTTGATCCAATTGAACTCTGTTGTTTAGGAAGAGGTGTGGAACTTGCATAAAATTAATTTATTTTTATTACCTTCTTATTTTGGTACCATTAAACACCACTAGCATTAAATTAAAAATGTAATTAAATTAATCGGTGAATTAAAACTAAATTAGGAAAATATTCAACCCTTAACTAGGAGGTTAAGGAAGGAATTTTGATTTATTCTATTTTCAGCCTTATTTTTAGCCCTTTTTCAACCTTATTCATTGAATAGATTGACCCTGTAGTTTCTTTTTTCGTGACCTTCCCAACGCGAGTAGTTTTTCAACCGATTTCAGTGGATGCCTTTTTAAATATTTCTGATATTTCTTTGCAAGATGTCTGTGAGACCGCACCTACCTTTTAGTATTCCAGTATTGTACAAGATTTAGCAAATGACTCTAAAATTTGTGCTCGAAATATCATCCAATCTATTGACCCACTTCTGAAGCCGAATTCTAGAGGCTTTTAAGGTATCCGACTACATTCGAAGGAAAACTCTTTAAAAATTGTGTTTTTTAAGAACTAGTTATAGTTTTTAGATGCATTATAAATTATAAACTCTATAAATACAAATAAATTATTTGAAAATATAATATATTTTTATAAATTCGAAAATTTGTAGTAAATTTTTAATGAAATTTAACCAAAATTTAAAAACACTCTTCACAAAATGGTAACGCAGCAATCCTATTTGTCTTTGTATAAAAGTTATAGAATATGATGATAAATGAAATGAAGCAAAATCTAAGAAACATTTTGAGATGCAAAGAAATTATGTGTAAAAATATAAGTATATATCCATTTTTTCCGTAAATAAACAATTTAATTGCTCTATAAACATTTATAAATGAAAAAGTATTCCACCAACAATAAAGGTTTTGCTTCATTTCATTGCCCATATTATTTAAAACACACGCTGACTTTTATATGTAAATATCTCTAATAGTTTTTGAGACATCGTTCTAACGGTGGAGAATTTTTATGAAATTAACGTTTAAATAAACCTGAAGTTAAAGACAAATTTTAGCTAAAAAATATGTCACCCTTTATGATAGGTCAGACCCTCCTTTTCCTAGAAAAAAATAAGCTGTTTTGGAGAGAGGAAAGTCTGAATTAAAAGAATTTACAATAAAAGTAAAATTTGCCGCTGTGGTCTATATCCAGTATTTTTAACGTAGTCGGATACCTTAAATGAAGTAGAAAGTGATTTTAGTGCTGAGGATAATTATGCAGAAGATTTTTTCGATAAAGCTCGCATTCGACTGATTCTGATATGTCTGTTCAAACATAATTAATTTTACTAGTGATATTGCCTTTTGAAAAATTACTAAAATGTATGAATATACCAAGAGAAATATCTACAAAATTTATAGGTTTATTTTTATACTAATACTTAACCTGTTAAAATGCCCATGAAAACCGTGCTATGAATGATATCGAAATGAATAATAATTATTATGAGTTTAGTTAAGTTTAAGATAGTTTTAAGTGTTAAGATAGTTTTTTATAATATGAATGATACCGATAGCAAAAAAGAGTCAATTTTACATATTGTCCATTTTTTATTTGAACCTTTTATTTTTCATATTATTGTTGAATTTCACGTTATATTGTTTTCTATATACTATTGTATACTAGAAAAATAAGTATATTTTAAAAAGTAAAAAAGTGATAAGTTTTTTCAAGAATATTAATTTATTGCTGCATGTAATTTGAGTAGAAAATGTACAAACTCAATTACTTTTTTCAATGATAATATGTTTTGAAAAAATTATAAACATATTTATATGGAGTTTACCGGCTGATTTTCATATTAATACTTTCTTTAGAAAAAATGTGTTGAGTGTAAAGTAAATGCGGTCTCATTGGCCGCACCACCGCAGTTAATGGTTAAATATAATATTCAAGTATGAATACGCAAGTGTTTAAAATTTTAAGGTATCCGACTACATTGAAAACATTGGTTATCGACCACATTGGCGATTTTTTTTTTATTGTTTTTTCCTTGTAGTTCAGACTTTTCTCTTTCCAAAACAGTTTATCTTTTCTAGGAAAAGGAAGGCCTGACCTATGATCCAGGGTCACATATTTTTTCGGATAAAATTTGTCTTTCTCTTCAATTTTCTCTAAACTTTAATTTTCTTAAAAATTCTCCACCGTTAACATGATATCCCAAAAACTAATAGAGGTATTTACATAAAAATTTCAGCGTGTGTTTTAAATAATATCGGCAATGAAATCAACCAAAAGTTTTATTGTTGGTGAAATACTTTTTCATTTATTCGTGTTTTTAGTAAAATTAAATAGGTGAATTTAGGAGGGGGGGAATGCATATATACGCATATTTTTACCCATCACTTCTTTTCATTTAAAGATTTTTCTTAGATTTTGGTTCATTTTATTCATCATTACATTCTATAACTTGTGTAAAGAGAAATAGGATTGCTGCATTAAAATTTTTTGTAAGGTGTTAACCATTTTGGTTAAATTTTATTAAAAATTACTACAAATTCTTATTTCTAAAAACATATTATATTTTCAAATAACTTTATTGCATTTATAGCATTTTGTATAATAATTTTCAACACATCTAAATACCATAGTTTTAAAAATATCCAATTTTTCAAAAAAATTTTCTTCGAACGTAGTCGGATACCTTAAATTATTTAAAATTCACACCTAATACAGCTCCTAATAGAAGGAGCGAAAAATCAAATTACACAATACCCTGTTTAGAAACATGAAACAAAAAAAGCTAAATAAAAGGTCTAAAGAAATCCCATAGTTGCATGACTGGATACAATGTTCATCTGAAGGACACTTTAATCATTTCTTTTAACGCCAATCAAACAAAACAATCAGGTTCCTGCAAGCACTGACCGTACTTTTGCCCTTGCGTGAGTCATTTCTAGTATCCAGAGGATTTACCACTTTTGTTCATTTTCGTGAATGAAGTAATCCCCACCTGTTCACTAGTTTGGAAAGCCTACCTGTCAATACAGTTCAACAATGTAACATTTAAGTTCAAATTTCGTCATTGCTCGCAAGTACGAGAACTTTCTATGGTGACTGGATGTGATGGCTTTTACTTTAAGTAGGTGAAGGAGATTAAGATAAAAATCTTTAAAATCTTTTTCCAGATTTTGAATTTTTTTCTACAGCCCTATATGTACAAAATTGCTATTTTCGGAATTATGATTTTCTATCTGGTTATGATAACTAAGTTAGTGAATGCAGCCTCCTCAAAACTTTTTCGCTTATTTCGAAACAAAGGATTATGCATCTTCCTTAGCATAAAATTATTGTCGAGCTCTCACGTCGCATATAATAACGACACTCTAAGAGCTCGAATTTTTATTATTAGGGTAATATATTTGAATGTTTTATGCTTAGTACATAGGAAAATCAAATGTCTATTTTCAATGTATTTTAATTAAATAAAAACCATAATTTTTCAAGATCTGCGACTTAAAAATCATCAGGAATGGTTTCCTTACATTTTTCCCGTATATACTCTAATAAACCTGTCATTCCAGAGAATGCCTTACATGACATCAGCGAAATAGTTTTAGCTATGAAACTTATCGGTTACGAAATATTTTTTGGCGAGAAGTTTTCATTTTTACTAATTTATCATATCACCCTTAGCGAATTATTTGGCGATTAATCCCTGGCACGCTGTTAATAGTAACCGAAAATAGAATTTGTGATTTAGTTAAGTTTTTCCGAACCAAGAGAAAACAAAAATGCAAAATTACTCTTGCAGTCTCCAAATACCATACCAAAATTCCTATATTGGAGTCATTGCTTTTTTGAATTATCGTATTTGCATGTTTCTATAAGTACAGCCCGTCAGACAGTCAACCCATAGATGGACTTGCCTCAAAATTGACAGGTATCTGCTTTTTAGATGTTAAATCAGTGCATCGAATTTTATCAATCTAGCTTTCTTTATTTTGAATTATTGTGTTAATTTATATTCGAACAGCTGGACAGACGAAATTCCTCTGAACATATTTTACTGAAAATATGATAAAAAATATGCAAATGTAGCGTAACGGAGGCATATCAATTACTTTACGTCTAGCAATGAGAATTTTTGAGCTATCGTTGTCATAGACAACCAGGCGTACATTTTCCAAAAATAGGTGTAGCCAACTCAAAAAGGTCTGAATGCATAAATTCATAGAACATTTGAGTTCGAATAGTTTAAAATATACTATATTTTCTCGCGTAAGAAGCATAGAGAAAGTATTGTATTCTTCAAACTATTCGAACTGAAGTTTTTGATGAATCTTCGTAATCAGACCTCCCTGAATTGGATACACACACACTTGTATCCAAAATGTAGTAGTTTTGGATACATATACGCATTTTACATGCTTGAAAACTCTTTAACACATTTAGTGCCACTCCCCATGTCTGATATCAAAACCATCTATCTAATTAGATGAAACCTTCTTTGCTATCTTTTAACTGTAGTAGAGAATGCATCTAATAACATAGATGGCTTGATACAATTACATATTAATTGTGACGCACAGCGCTTAAGTCGTAGAGAATATGTTAACCAACAGATTTTTAACCTCCTAACGTATTTATTACAAACTTTACGAAGCGTAGAGACAGTATAGTATTCTTCAAACTACTCGAACTCAAGTTTTAGATGAATCTTCGCAATCAGACGTCCCTGAATTGGATTCACACACATACAATACATACTTCGCATACATTGTTGGATTTATACAAGGATTTTACATGCTTGAAAATTCTTTAACTGCCACTACCAAAGTCTGATATCACGGCCATCTATCTAATTAGATGAATCTTCTTTGCTATCTTTTAACTGTGATTGAGAAGGTGTCATCTAATAGCATAGATGGTTTGGAAAAATTACATATTATTCGTAACGCACACGCGCGTCAGTGGCAGTGAATATATTAACCAACAGATTTTTAAATTACAAACGGATTTATTACAAACTTTAGTGATAATCTGTATTTCGTATGCTAAAGGCGTATGAAAATAGGAATACCTTGGTGATAATCTGCATTTGGGATGCTAAAGACGTATAAAAATAGGAATAGTTATATAACTGGCCTCCGATTCGCCAAAATACACACGGATACACCACGTAAAACTGAATGATTGAACCGACGCTACAGCAACACTGTACGGAAGTGTAATTGAGCCCTAATGGCCATCACCGGTCACGGTTCAACTCTCCCCGCTGGGAATACGTCCCGTTATCGATGACAGGGTCAGGCCACCATTTATTATTGTATCCACCGGGTTGGTGAGATCCAACCACCATGCCGGAAGCATCTCATCCTCAATTACGAGGTGCCCCCAATATTCCCAAAGTAGGAATATATGAATAAGTAAACAGTAACTCCACAAGTCCAAGAAACAATAGATTTAATCTATACTATTCTGTTTAATTATAAAATGTATGTCTCAGTAAAAAGTTTAATTCATTTTTGCATTTCTGTAAAACTATGAAATTCATAGCAAGTTTTTTCCTTTATTTTTGTAGGATGAAGCCCAAAAAGATAAGCCTCCTCCTTCGGAATATGACAGTGGAATTGAAGTGACACCCTATAAAATTGGCAGAAAAGAAGTAAGTATTTTTTTTTGGCTGTTTAATTTAATGAAAAGAAAATTAATAATACTCATTGTGATAGTTCAATACGTTGATAATCAAAGCAAATGGTAAAAACTGTTTTTTATTATTATATTGTATTTTGTTATTATTTATGTCAATTTAAATTTTTATTTATAAACCTAAATCAACTTTCGTTTAATAACATTTTTTTCTAATTTTTTTCATCATGTGAAAAATCTATAATTTAATTTTCAACCGTGTGTAAATGACTCTATTAAATAATTTTTCTAAAAAAGTTTTTTACTTTTTTTGTACGATAAATCTCTTCAAAAATTTGAAAGTTTGAAATAAAATTAATTTTTAATAAATTAGGAAAATGATAATAAAAGTTATTTACAAGAAAATATTAAATTTACACTGTAATTTAATAAAATTTCGTCACAAATTCTCTTTTCACTTCAATAAAGAATAATATTATGTGCGGAGAAAAAGGTTATTAACAGTATTCAAAATATTACCACGAAGCTCATGAAACGTTCAATCTTAATCAAATTTTTTGATTTGGAAAAATTTCAAAAACAGGAAAGAAAAAAATTTATTGCTATTATCAAAAGTTAAAAATTTGCAAAATTTTTCACCATT
Organism: Argiope trifasciata; assembly: GCA_026543055.1. NCBI lineage: Eukaryota > Metazoa > Arthropoda > Arachnida > Araneae > Araneidae > Argiope > Argiope trifasciata. Next base: position 71,398 of record JAPMOQ010016052.1, on the reverse strand, counting down.
CGGTGTGTTTAATGGTAAGAATGTTGTTGCCTTTATCAGAATCCAAAACGTCGAGAAAAATATATATGACTTTATCTTCAAGCAAACATATGGTTTTTATTCAAAACTACGACAGCTATATTATTCCTCTGTTAAATACAGAACGTTGAAATAACATAACGCCATCCTCTTCCCCTGGGCCTGTAACATTAAGTTATCTGAACAGTTGGAAGAGCATGAGATGGAAGAAAGAAAAATGTAAAAAGAAATAAAGAGACGTCAAACCATCCAGGGATGTCCAGTGAGAATTCCATCGCTATCAAATCCTACACCAGAGTTTCCCAAACTTTTTTGTGTCGTAGACCCCTTGCCATGTTTTTCCGTATTGAATAGACCCCCTACTTACCTGATATTAATTTCCTGTAAATTTCTAACTGTAGTGAAGTTTACTGTTAAAAACTTAAAGTAAAAACACATGTTAATTTATACATTTATTAATTGAATTTAAATTTATACTACTCAAAATAAAATTTCGTATCTGTTATGTAAAATCTATGTAACATGAAATAAACATAAAATAAACTAACATAAGCAAAAAGTCAATATTTTTAATGAGAAGGATGAGCCTGATGCTTTAACAATAAATTATCAACATTTGGCGTCAATTTTGTAAGGGTTAATCTTAAATCTCCTCGGCTGATGATGTCCAGTCTGTTTCTTTTATTCGTTAAGAAATTAGTAACAGCGCTAAACCCCTTTTCCACTAGGTATGACGATGGAAAGGAGATTAAAAATTTCCTCGCTATATTCCATAATACGGGATAAGTAACGGGTATGTTGCAAAGAAGCCAGAATTGCTGATATCCGTTTTTAAACTGAACCTTAAGTTCTTCGTTTGTACTTAGTTCTGTCAGTTCCTCCAGTCATTTCATGGACCCCCAAATTTTTTTTTTCGCTGACGTAGACCCCTTGCAGGTTGTCATAGACCCTTAGGGGTCGATATAGACCACTTTGGGAATCACTGTCCTACACGAATATGTTCCATTTTTTGATGAAGTAATAACTAAGTGGATGGCACAAGAATACTTAAATTGTCACAATGGATTGAACTTATATGGAAATGGGATTGCTAGCTGAAAAGGAAAAAAAATTAATGACATTGCGAACATCTGTATTGCATGTATAAGCATATAAACAGACATTGTAGAATCAGAAATCTGTAGCTTCCGTCTGTCTCCTTTGTTTTGACATCCTTCGAGAAAACGGCACTTTTAAGTCCTATTTAATGAATAATTTAATTGATTTTGGTCTCAGTTATTGGGTAGACTTGAAGTGGTCTTGGTATTTAGGAATATGATATACTATGGAGTGGGTTTTGCCGTGTGAAAGGGTATTCGATGCAACTCTCCTGTACCATTCTTCCTCGAGACTTGCTTCTGGCTTTCTCATGTGCCATGAGAAAGACAGTAAGAATTCGGTGGCATAGTGAGTCCCCACATTAACAGCAAGGAGAGTTGAACAAATGCAATCTGTGCAGGTATGACGGAAAAGGACCGTGTCTTGTGAAGAAAAAAGACATCTACTCTGTTCAAGTTGGTCGAGTAGAGAGAAAGATAGATGGATAGAGAGATTTACTGAATTATGAATGAACGGGATATTCCAAATACTCTTCACTAGAAAACTAAGCAAAATAAGAAGCGGTTCAAAGATTTTCGAGATTGTTTTTACATGAAACTAGCATATTGCAGCTGATCACAATTGTACAAACATCACTTATGAGCTGATCACAATATGTATACACCAACATTCATAATTCAATGTGCCAAGAAATCTCGCACAGGTGATTCAATATCCACATTCCTCGTGCATTTGAGACCAATATGCTATCACTTTAAAGATCCCAACAAGAAACACGAAAATAATTTGAAATTTTGTGTAAAAGTCATTTAATTTGCCATAAAGCCCTTCTACGGTCAAGATGATGTAGCAAGTCAGCTGCAATTCTGCAATTGAACATATTATTACGAACTACTGAGATTTGAACTGAAGTTTCAACTAAAAGAAACTAAAAATTCATTGAGAATCTCAAAAAATATGATGAAATGTTTCGAAAAGTAGACCATATTAAAAGAAATATGTCCAATAAAAATGGAAACCTCTTTAAAATTGATGAATTCGCTGTAGTGGGTGTATTGTGGAACAATCTGAGGGTCTCAGTAACAAATACGTTATTTATTTGTTATTGAGCGCACAAATAACTTACTATGAATACAACCAAGACGTACACAAGTAATACACAGCAGCACTTACAACAAACACCAATCCATAAGTATTAATCGATATTAAACAACATCAACAGCCCACAAAGCTACTGGTCAGAACTCAGCTAGACGATAGAATCCACGTATTTATTCAATAATTTCTCTCGAAACGTCTGTTATACTCCAATTTTTAATCTCTTTAGTTGCAGGTACTAAATTACCGATTTACTGTTATAAGAATGAGTACTCCGTTGTTGCTGCAATATTGAGCTCTAAGATTCAACGCCGGCTCAATTTTCAATTCATTAATCTCTTGAACCCCACTTAATGCTTGCACTTCACTGGTCTAATCCAATTAATTCCTCGCTGACTCAATTCTGACTAACTATATGGTTGATTTCTGCTTGGACTGTCGACTTTTATAGTGCCAGGAGTTAGAAACATGTTTTCGAAGAATCAAGCATAATTCACCTATATAGGGCCTATCGGTAAAATTTTTGAAGATTCTAGAATCGCCCCTTTTGTAGCCAAAGTCACCAAGTTTGTTATAAGGCCTGGGATTCATTGGTCAGACATTCGATCTGTATCAGATAGAGCTGTCCGTAAAATTATAGTTCCTACAATGCAACGAACTGAGTCGGGAAGCAATATTACAGATTCGTAGTATATCTTTGAGATATTTTTAAGATATTATGCTATACTGTATCCAAATATTTGGAGAACATTGGGGAGATAGCGCATAATGAGGACTATATACATTCCTGAGGTCCCTCAAACACAAAGGGAGCTGATATTCTGATGACATGAACTAATTTTGAAGGTAATAATGTCTCTATATAAAGAAGTTATTTCTTGGCAACATGCGTAGTATACAAATTTTTTATTAATTGCTCTGTTAATCACAGAAGTGTTTCATCTATAAAACTCGTGCAAAAAAGAAAGCCGGACTGGATCTAGTTCCTGAAACCTGGGCTGAAAAAAATTGGAACCTGTTTTATCATCCAAGTCAATGGTTTCATAAACGGGATTACAGTAAAAGCAAAATAATATGTTTTTCCTTATATATGCTTGAAAAGAAAAATGAATTAAATTTTAATAAATTAAAGAAAAGCAACACTTAAACCAATTAAAATATAGTTATATATATTTACGACTTTCTTAGTATTATTTACAATTGATGTTCACTTCTTATTTCAGTGGGAAGAGCTGTACATTGCGGTGTTGTACACCATCAAGCACAAATTGGGAGCGAACAGCAGTGGTTACTCGGTGTACGCCGAAGATCTGTACGAGTATGCGCAGGAGGCGTTCTGTATGTCCGACGAAGACCACAAGAGGTTTCTCAGCATTGCTCAGGATGAGAAGGTGAGCCTATTCTATTAATACCATTCTCAGATTTAAAAAAACTTAGCTATCTAGGATGAAAAATTAAGCTGTTTTCATCAAGCTATTCCCAGATAAAGAACAAAGCTGTTCCGAGATAAATTTTTATAATGAAAAAATACTGTGATGATTTGTAACATAAGGCTGATATTACGAATTAGGCCTAGAATGGAATTTAAGAATTCCCTCTTTGAAACTATTTCGAACAGAAATAAAACAAAGACAAAATTACAACTTTTGTTAGGAATTTGTTTTTCCAGTGTGTGTGTGTCCTCAATTCATTTCTCGATAACTTTCATATTAAGTGCGATTTCATTTTATTTACCGATACCGAAAAATTAATTAAGCGGATGAGTTCTAAAAATATAAAATAAATACATGTAGTAAAATAAGATTTGTATTCTTCTATTCATTATATCTGGCTTTCTAGTCGATCAAAGAGTATATAAAAAAATGAGTTGTTGAAGTAAGCAAGCGATTCATCCTGCATCTCTTAAGTTGGCCACTTTATTGTTATATATATTGCCGACTATATAGTTTTATTTCCGGCGTCCTGGCATAAGGGTAGCGTAACTTCCCCGTGATATAGGCTTGCTGGGTTCGAATCTCAGTTTGGGCATAGTTGTTATTCTGAGTTCTATCTGTGAGTGTGCCCACTTTGTCAAAAGGGTTGTGCAAGCAAATGCGAAGCATGAAGTAGCTAAGTCGTACTCATGCTAGCTGGGGCTACTGAAAAAAAATTAATTAATTTAGGCCTAATCGCTGACTGCTTTCTGTCAGAGGGCTTGTAAAGTGCCATAAGCAATAATAATGATGCATTTTCTTGATTTTTCTGTTCATATATTTATACATCCAACAATATCAGAAGATAAAGATTGTGGTTAAAATGAACGGACTTAAAAAAATCACCATTTCTTAGTTTTAAAGCTAACTTTTAATTATTACAACAAGTCCTGATTCGGGCATGATTGTTCTTCTGTGTTCTATCTGTGAGTTGTATGAATGTACCATTAAGAATATCAGCAGCTCTTACACGTATTAATTATTACAACAAGTCCTGATTCGGGCATGATTGTTCTTCTGTGTTCTATCTGTGAGTTGTATGAATGTACCATTAAGAATGTCGGCAGCTCTTACGCGTATTAATTTGGAGGAGATTGTGGATTAGAGCATCCAAATCAGGAATTCAAAATTCTTCAGATTTGAAGAATTAATGATGGACAGTTTATTTGCAGCTAATTTAAATAAAGAAAAAAACGTAAATGTTTTACCACTTTCTCTTAAGGATTATAACGAATTGATCCAGTATCTGCCATCACAGCCGATAGAGGATGTCCCTATATTGACTGTGATTGACATTATGGTGACGTCATGTTGAAATTTGCTGCAGTGTGGATCGCGAGTCGGAAAAAAGATGGCGTGATTCGAGGGTGAATGTGGTGTGTAGGGTTAAGCTGCTGAAGCGAAAAACCGGTTAGATAACTTAATGTTATAGGCACCGGGGGCACAAGATGGCGTTATGTTATGTTATGCTGAAGCGAAAGGCATTGAGGCCTGATGTTAGTGTGAATATTGATTAGATGATGATTATGAAAATGAAGTTTAAGTAGTGTAATGTATGAATTTCTTCTTGTTTTATGTTTGTGTATTTTGTGCAACTGTGATGTTATAAATAAAAAATTTTAAAAGACAAATTTGGAAAAATTGCTCATATAAAAATTGATGACATCACATGATATAAAGTAAGTAAAATTCCATTAAATATTTCAAACATTATTTACAGCGAAACTATAAAAAACCTTCAATTAGCTCAGTTCAATTCATAATGCAGTTCTTAATACTCTGTTAATTAGCAAGCCAGGCAAATGCAAAATTTTTTAATGAATTACAATCTTACTTACCAGAACATGAATAACACTGAATAAGAACTGTATTTATACTCACGATATACAGTAATGGTTTAATTTTTCTCACTTTCAGAACAGGTACCTGAAAGATCAAGATTCTCCTGGCTTTTAAAAAAAATAAAATCATGTGTTTTGGGAGAAAATATTTAAATATGGTGATTTACGACACCTTTTCGTCAATACAGTAATTGCTTTGTTGCTATTGGATGTAAGCCTAGCGCGTTCGTATTTGGATAATGCCATGTAGCGCCATTTCTGAAAATTTTGGGGTACCAGCAGGCTATCATCCTATGACAACAATGCAAGTACCAGGAAAATTTGCGAGATGACGCTACGTGACCTTGTCAGCAGGAGAACAGATAGAGGTCTTTAATAGTTAATTATAAAAAAAAATTTTATGAGCGTGTATGTAAAATTGGATATTTTCTGAAAAGACATCCAGATATATAAATTAAAAAGCGAAACCTCATCTAAATATCAAATTGGACTCAAATAGGCAAAAACGTTTCCTGGATATATGAAATAAATTTATATACATGCAAGAATTACTCGTTTAACGCTAAATCAACCAGGAGTCGGTCAAATGACTAGTTTTCAGCGGCAGTTTCAATCTATCTGTGAAATGCCGGTAGTTTTAATGTTAAAGTTATAATAAATAAATTGTATAAATACGACTCTAACCATTTTTAATAGATGTTGTTAGAGGCCCTGTTTTCCTGTAAAAAAAAATCGGAAATGTTTTATTTGAAAGAGTTGATTATAGCATTTAAAACTAATGCGTCACCTCTGGTTTATATACAACCAGAGAATATATGTATATTAAGATAATATATATGCATATAGCTTAGTAAATTTGTCAAGGTCTGGGTCACACGAACAGTACTTGCAAGAAATTATATAACAATATTTCATTGCAAAGAAAACTTCAGTAGAAACACGCTGATTGCTGTCAGAGATTTATGATGAATGTATCATCTCATTGAATATGGATTACAAAATGGGATGTTTCGATTCCAATATATACGAAAGAGGGATTGATAAGCAACCGAAACAACCCCAAGATTCAGATTTGAAAATATTACTTGATTAAACCATCTATTACGGAAACACAAGGAGCAGTTGAACACTTTCAACGAAGTTTTTTGAGAGAAACGCCGAGAATAAGACAAATAACATGACAAGGTAGTTTCCTCATACGGAAATTGATCTTCGCGTGATGCCAAATTATTGAAAGAAACTTTAGAATTTTTTCGCTGGCATGGATTGTCCCAAACTTCGTATGCACCAGATGTTGATCCTTCACACTATTGTTTTTTCCTGAAACAGATTCAATTCCCACGAATATGTCAAATAACTCCTTGTCATAATAATTCGATAACGTCCAAGCAAGTGTTTTATAGAATTCAAATACAGACAAATTCTAAAATTTCTGAAAATTAATACTTTGAATAAATTAAATTTTAGTTTTTATAATAAATATGTAATTTTTTTTTTTACTTTAAAGAGTACGGGGTCATATTTATAAATCCATAGATTAAAATTTGAGTGTTTTTTGCAAAAAGGACGTAATTTCAAATAGGGGAATCGGGAGTTACATGTACTGTCATATGGCAAAATAAAAACGTTCGTTTGGTGCCAAAAAGTTGTAACTCCAATCGTTAGTTCTCGCGTTTCTTAAGCGATGGAGCTGTTTGTATCCTTTTTTTGTTGCACTATAGAAGTAACTCCTGGTACTACCACCATTTCTCTATATCGGTTGGACCTTTATAAATACTGAAAAATGTATGAGGAAAGTGGAAAAAAATTTTCTACTGTGTGAGCATAATGGTGTCAAAGAGAAAACAAGTGAAAAATTTGTTGTTATTAAAGTTACCCAAAGGAATGACTTCCTTACTTTGACCTGTTAAAAGATTCCTTCCTGAAAACTGTTAACATCACTTCAAATGGTAATAAAAAAGGAAAAGTATTTTATATCGAAATTTAGAGTTTATAATTACGGAAAATCACAAACTAATACAAGAAACACATTACGTAGAGAAAGTGTTGGACTATTAATTAACAAGACAGTAAGAAGATTCAATATCCGAAGCATTATTCCATTAATATTGAACAAGATTCTGCCATCTTATTTAAGAACCTAAATTATTATGATGTAATGGAATTAGCTCACAAATATGCATCACAAAATGATAAGTAGTTCTACGATGATCTTCAGCCAACGAACAACAATGAAGCCGAAGTTACAGAGGGGAGTGAGATGTTTAATGGGGATATAATTTTTGGTTTTTAAAGCCAAGTTATACATGCAGTTTGCTAGTTTACTTTAAATGATTAATAATATTTTCGTAAACTGCATTTTTATCGTGGAATATTTTTCATAGAGGTAGACAATCTATCTATTTGGTTGCAAGAAAGAGTTAGCTGCAACGTTCCAACCTGAACCACATCATCTGGAAAATATATTTCTGGGTGAAAACATTGTCTTAATATGTAGGAACAATGAATAAGATTGATCAAAAGGAAAGCTTTCACACAATTTGGAATTTAGAATTTCTAAACGTTTTTTACGGTTTTCTGCAAAATGGAATCGTTGGAGCTACCTACTTTTTGAAGCAAATCCTTCAATTGCTAAGCTACTGTTATGATTTACACAATAAAGTTTTATGTGCATCAATATTAAATATGATATATTGAAATTAATTTAAAAATATTACTTTTAGATAAAATAGCATTATAAATATCAACATTGTTTATTAAGATTTAAACTTTTTTTTTCATTTATGCACCAGTCTTTCTAAAAATGTTTTCGCTAATGATTTATTTTTACTGCCATTTATTTTAATATTCTCAACAGACCTGATTAGTAGGTTAAACTTGCTTCAAACACATAAACATATTTTATCTTTCGTGCATTAGAATCACAAAATGGAGAATCGCTTACCCTTGGATGATAATACTACCATTATGGCCCCATTATCGCATGTATTAAGCCAGTATTTTTTTAAAAAAATGAATAAGTATAAATGCACTGAATATAAACACGAATTACAGAATAAATTTTAATTTTACTCAGGACTAAAAGCAATGCTAAAAAATATTTCATTGAATTATTTTTATATTATCCGAAGTTAGCTGTTTTCTTCTAAGAAATTAAATAAAAATGCTATTTTTAAGAAACCGCCTTTAATGATGGCTCTTTCGAGCTCTATAATTTAGCATTAATGATGTTCAAATTACTCCGCGGTGCTTTCTAATTACCATACTTATAGAAAAATGAAATAATTGGGCTCATAATTAAGGTACGGAAAGAATTTCAAGTATTTTTCTACAAAATCGGATAGTTAAAGAAAGCCTACTTCTTTAGTATTAAAGAAAATAAAAGATGGGATCTGAATTTTATACTTATTCAAAATAATGGCAAGATGAGGTATTGATAGCCATAGGAAGTAGTGAGCAGTGCTGTCTCTAGAACAAGATATTCTACAAAAAAATATTTCTGAGTCGAATATATACACTGATGGGAAAAAAATCCCAACACCAAGAAAAAATTATTGTACAGTAATGAAATTTTAGGAATACATTTGTCTAAGTAACATATTTAATTGATTAAAGTTTCAAGATCACAGGTAGAGCCATTGGCGGGAAGAGCCATTTCAAATGTGAAATGTTGGTACATTAGTAACCGGTGTAACCACCAGAATTTTGAATGCAAGCATGCAAACGTGCATGCATTGTGTCGTACAGGTGTCGGATATCAGTTTGTGGGATGGAGTTCCATGCCTGTTGCACTTGGGCGGTCAATGCAGAGACGGTTAATGCTGGTTGTGGATGACGCTGGAGTTGTCATCCAATGATGTCCCATACGTGCTAGATTGGAGAAAGATCTGGTGATCTAGCAGGCCAAGGCAACATGTCGACACTCTGTAGAGCATGTCGGGTTACAACAGTGGTATGAGGGCGAGCGTTATCCTGTTGGAAAACACCCCCTTGAATGCTGTTCATGAATGGCAGCACAACAGGTTGTATCACTAGAATGACGTACAAATTTGCAGAGCGTGGGATAACCACGAGAGTGCTCCTGCTGTCACACGAAATTGCTCCCCAAACCATAACTCCAGGAGTAGGCCCTGTGTGTCTAGGCAGCAGACAGGTCACTAGAAGGCATTCACCTGGCCTCCTTCTAACCAACAAACGGCTATCACTGCGACCAAGGCAGAACCGGCTTTCATCAGAAAACACAACCGATCTCCACTCCGTCCTCCAATGAGCTCTAGCTTGACACCCCTCACGTCGCAAACGGCAGTGGTTTGGAGTCAGTTTAATGCACCGTACAGGGCATCTGGCTCGGAGCTGTCCTTGAAATAACCGATTTGTAACAATTCGTTGTGTCACTGTGGTGCCAACTGCAGCTCGAATTTCAGCTGCAGACGCAGTACGATTAGCCACAGCCATATGCCAAATATGACGGTCTTCCCTCTCAGTAGTACCACGTGGCAGCTCGGAACCTGGTCTTCTTGAGGCAGTACCTTCCCTTGACCACTGCCGCCAATACTCATGCACAGTGGATACATTCCTGCCAAGTCTTTCAGCAATATCACGGAAAGAAAACCCACCTTCTCGTAGCCCTATAACACGACCTCGTTCAAACTCAGTGAGCTGTTGATAATGGCTTCTTCGTCTTCTCAGAGGCATCCTTAATTAACATTAACCCACTACGTCAAATCTTAACTGTAAATAACGATCACGAACCTTACAGCGCTTATTTAAATCAAACCTCATTTGCATGTTCATGATAAAGCTACTAGCGCCACACTTACGCGCGTAGCTCGAAATTTGAATCGACGTCATCTTTCAGATGTATAAACACGCCTACCGAATTTCGTTTATCTAGCACAGCTCCTTCCTAGTGTTGGGATTTTTTTTCCCATCAGTGTATATTTTCTTATCGGTGATGAATCCATTAATTGAAATTGAAGGATATATAAAGGAGAAACATAAATAATATTTATTCTACTTTTATTATTCTATTCCGAAAACAAATATTCATTTTTATGAATTATATTTGTGTATTCTCTTAGAATTGAAAAGATTGGTGCTCTTTCAAAATGATAATGAAAGAAACTATTTATTGTATCTCGAGATTCTTATAACACTCGTTTCAAATTGGAATTTGAATATTTGTTATTTGATGGTAAATCCATGGTTTATAGATGAGGTAAATAGATTTGAAAATGTTTTTTATCCTTTAGATGATTGTATTATTTCTATAACCTTCGCGTAAGTGCAAGCAATATGTTGTTGAACTTATATCGGAATCGGATGAGCGATATTGCAGCGCATAACAGACATGCAGACAAACATTCATTTTTATTTATATAGATAATCGAAATTTCAAAAAGAATTAATGAATGCATAAACCTTTTTAATTAATAATTAATATTAAAACTATTTATTTTCACTATATTCCACATTTTCACCATGCCATATCCCCCATTTATCCCCATGCAGCGCATAAGACATATAGACAAATATTCATTTTTATTTATATAGATAATCGAAATTTCAAAAAGTTTAGTTTAGTTTAGTTGTATTAACGTCCCGTTTAAAGCAACACGAGGGCTATTTTGGGACGGACCTCGTAATTTTGAACCACGGTCAGATGACGAGGACGACACCTGAGGTGGCACCCCCCTCTCCACACCACACCACACCACACCAGCGGGAGGACTTTGGCCTTACAGATTTAACGTGCAAGAGACCCCCTCACATGACGGATCTTCGGTGGAATCGAGTCTCGAACTGAAACCCTCCGGTTCCGAAGCCGAGACCTTACCACCAGGCCACCGCGGCCCCTCGAAATTTCAAAAAGAATTAATAAATGCTTAAACTATTTTAATTAATAATTAATATTAAAACTATTTATTGCAACCATATTCCACATTTTTTACGAAAATTACTACTACTCTTAGGATATATCAGGTTCATTAACATTAAAAATAGCGTCTAATTGATTCTGTGCTTCGAATAAATAAAGATTATTATTATGATGACAATGCCAAGTTCGCATTACCAAAGAAAAGAGGAGCAGTTGCTTCTGAGGGTAAAAACCCTGAGCACCGGAGGCCGGGAGGCTGACTTTTATCTCATATAAAGATGACACCCAACCCCATTTTTACAGGGGGAGGGCTTTTTCACACACAGACAGAACACTGGGCCAGATCACAGGGAAATTGAGCTCCCCCTAGACCAGAAAACCGGCAGATTAAGGGGCCGTGGTGGTCTGGTGGTAAGATCTTGGCTTTGGAACCGGAGGGTTTCAGGTTCGAGACTCGATTCCACTGAAGAACCGTCGTGTGAGGGGGTCTCTTGCACGTTAAATCTGTCTCACCAAACGTCCTCCCACCGGCGTGGTTGTGGTGTGTGGATGCCACCTCAGATGTCGTCTTTGTTGTCTGAACATGGTTCAAAATATCGAGGCCCGTCCCAAAATAGCCCTAGTATTGCTTTAAAGGGGACATTACTATAACTAAACTAAACTTCCTAAGGGATTATCACACAGATGATCAGCATCTAGCCATAGGGAAATAAATGATTCTTACTGTTGTACATTTACAGAAAGTGAGTTGAAATGTTGTAACATTATAAGGAATTAGGTATAAAACTAGCCATGTAAAAATATAATACTTTTGCTTTTGACAAATGACAAAAGTATACATTATAAAAAAATATATTAAAAATATCAGGAAAGACTTTTATGCATTCCATGTTTGAACAAGTTTGTAATCTTACCCAACAGAAAAGAAATATTTTTGAATTTAGACAGTACCTCCTCAGGTGTCGTCTTCGTCATCTGATTGTGATTCAAAATATCGAGGTCCGTCCCAAAATAGCCCTAGTGCTGCCTAACAACGGGACCTTAAAATAAGAAAAACTAAAGCCGATAGATTATTATTATAATGGTTATGATTGAAACCAGAATCGTGATGGAACCATTCATACATATAAATGAAGAAATATGAACAATTTTTTACAATAATTAATTTCTTAATCCACAATTGAAGCTGTAAAAAGTTAATGAATGCTTCAATTAATTTTATGTCTAATAATGAATATTAGAACTCTTTACGGATGGAAAATTTATTGTCCTCTATTTTCTATTCAATAATATTAAATCTGCAAATAGGAACAAAAATGTTCTTTTAAAATGACAACCTATACTCCACTCGAATGCAATTCTTCATTTTTTGAACAATTACCATTCTCGAACCCACGAGTACCACCCGATACTAACAATTAAACATTTTTCCAATCACTTATCAGAAATCTTACTCCGAAAGACTAGCCACTTCTAAATCCGCTCCAGAAATAACTACTTTTAGCAACTAACGAAGAAAATGACCCGTTTTATTTCGCAATTCATCTTATTTTTGAACTGGGAAAGGAATGGAAGGTTTCCAGCTACAAGAAGTTCTTTATTCTGAAGTATCAAGTCCTCGGGCCATTGCCCGTTCAGCCATGAAGTGTTCCGTAATCATGACAAGAAAACAATTCCAGACCTTATTGATAGTAAGATCTCGAGATCCCAGGACACGGATACCTCATTAGAGAGAATGCATTATTATAACAGCGAGAACTGAATTATAATTGATTTCGAAATATTTTGTTGCCGTGTTATAATAGGTGACAATTTAAAAGCATTATCAAAATTGGATTGCATACGAGTGTAACAAGATTGTGTTTCTTAACTTTAATGAGTTGGTTCGCTTACTTTGTTTTTGAATCGAGAAGGATATTTTAAATTGGAAACGAGTTTTTTTTTTTTTCATTATCTTTTTGGTTATTGCACAATTAACTTGATAATTTTGTAATTTTTATAGTGGAAAATATTTTTATTTTAAAAATTAAGTTTGTATAAATCAAAATTGGCTGATTGGCTGTCAACTCAAAAAATGAAATTCGGAAGCTGATCAGTAAAATTATATAGTTTATTTTGTTATAATTGGAAATTGCATTTTGGAAATGCAATTTTTTTGTTTTTGTTTTTGGATCGAGACGGATGTTTTTAATTGGAAACGAATTTTTTTAATTATCTTTTTGGTTATGGCACTATTAATTTTCCAGTTTTGTATTTTTTATAGTGGAAAGTATTTTAAAAATTAAGTCTGGATAAATCAAAATTGTCTAATTGGCTGTCAACACAAAAAATGAAATTTGGAAGGCGATCAGTAAAATTAAATAGTTTATTTTGTTATAATTAGAAATTGCATTTTGGAAATGCAATTTTTTTATTTTTGTTTTTGGATCGAGACGGATGTTTTTAATTGGAAACGAATTTTTTTTCAATTATCTTTTTGGTTATGGCACTATTAATTTTCCTGTTTTGTATTTTTTTATAGTAGAAAATCATTTTTATTTTAAAAATTAGGTCTGGATAAATCGAAATTGGCTGATTGATTATCAACTTAAAAAAGGAAATTCGGAAGGCGATCAATAAAATTATATAGTTTATTTTGTTATAATTAAAAATAGCATTTTGGAAATGCATTTTTTTTTTGTTTTTGGGTCATGAATATTTTTTAATTAGAATCACACTTTTTTAAATTGTTTTTTGAGTTAGCATACTATTAATTGTCTATATTATTTTTTTCTAGATTAAGGTATTTTTATTTTAAAAATTAAATCTCGTTTCAAAATTGTCTGTTTGGTTGAAAGTTTTAAAAATAAAATTCGGAAAACGATCAATAAAGTTATACAGTTTATTTTGTTATAATTGGAAATTGCATTTTGGAAAAGCAAAATTTTGTTTTTGGAAGAGAATATTTTTAATTAGAAACACATTTCTTAAACTTGTTTTTTGAGTTAGCATACTATTAATTTTCTATATTTTATAACTTTTTCTAGATTAAGTATTTTTACATTTAAAATTAAGTCTCGTTTCAAAATTGTTTACTTGGTTGAAAGTTTTAAAAATAAAATTCAAAAAGGAATCAATAAAATTATGTAGGTTTGTTTTGTCATAGGGACAGAATTGCATTTTGGAAATACAAAAATAAAAGTGACAGTTTTTATATATAACGGATTGTTAATATGTTCACATTTTAAAGGGAACTTATCAAGGTTCCATTCTGACCATAACCAAGATATATAGGCCGGGATAGTCTGGGTGATAGGACATTAGATTCGCATCCCTTGGGTTATGAGTTCGAACTCCGTTGGCCGAAAACTCGCCATGTATATTGTGGCAGATGCAACGTATAAATTTGTCTCAGCCATAGAAGACCTCAGAAACAATTGCACTGGAGGTACTAGATCAGAAATGATCATTCTTTGATTCAAGTCTTCTCCGTGAAAAGGGGCCATGGTGGCCTGGTGGTAAGGTCTCGGCTTCGGAACCGAAGGGTTGTAGGTTCGATACCCGATTCCACCGAAGAACCACCATGGAAGTGAGCCTGCTTACTATAACTAAACTAAAGTAAACTAAACTTGAAAAGGTCTGTATCGCATGAGTACTAAGGTTGGTTGCACGCACAACCCTTTTTCTGATCGTTTATTTCCCCGATGCCGACATAACAACAGTAGTGTATTGAATTATACTAGAGCTTACACACTTGGTGGACAAATAAAGATTCGGTCAATCCGCCTTTTATTGGACTCTGTGCAGACGCCCGCTGTCACTAGCGCTTTCGGATAATCAGATGCAAGATTCCAAATCCTTTTTTTCCCATGCATTGAATAAATCGAAATAAGTCAATTTTTCCCCCTTTCCCTCTTCATTCGACGACAAGATAATAATGATAGAATTTGTACTCTATTCATTTCAAATTACCCTTAAGCAGCACTTAGTTTAAATAACACGGTTAAAGTAAATTTATTTGTTGATGAAATGATGCTGACTCTTACGACGGAGTCGGAATTTAAGCGCCGTGTGTGTAAGCATTTGCTTTCTGGGCGTTGTCTCGGCAAAATACTGACAGAAGAGAAAAACGCTGTCTGTGCAGCGAGCCTAAGACGTACTCCAGGAATTAGATGGTGATACTGAAAACAAGAGACACTAAAACTTGGCATAAAAAGTCTGGCTTTATCAGAAAACGTCTACTCCATAATCAGCAACAGCATCACAAGATATATCTCCATCGAGGTGTAAAAGGTGACATCTTCTGTATAATAATAGAGTCGTATACAATTAAAACATACACATAAAATAAATATTAAATCTTATTAATCATACATAATTATAAAATCATACTCAGTTTTCCAGATAAATTTAGAATCGATAATAAGTAGTAAGTTAGAAATTAAGTCAAATGGAATAATTTGGAATTTTTTTAAATTAAGCATTTTCTAGTTTTTTTAAAAAAAAATAGTATATTTTGTTTTAAAGATTCCTTTTTTAAAAATATTTGATACATTTTGATAATTATGCTTAAAAACTTCACAACCCAAATTGAATAATTCGCAAAAGTATGTCAGGTATAGTTAACAATACGTTATACCTTATTTTGCACTTTCACAGTATTTGGAACTTTGAAATCACAGACAGATGGCGCAGTACTTTTAATCATTTCAGAGGTTACTCGGATTACGATGGCTTAGTGTTACTTAGTTTTAGCGGTTAGTGTTACTTAGTTTTTGTGGCTTAGTTGTTACTTAGTTTTAGTGGCTTTGTGTTACTTAGTTTTAGAAGCTTAGTGTCTAGGTTTCGGAACCGGAGTGTTTCAAGTCCGAAACCCGATTGCACTGAATAATCGTCGGATGAG
Source organism: Argiope trifasciata (assembly GCA_026543055.1). Taxonomy (NCBI): domain Eukaryota; kingdom Metazoa; phylum Arthropoda; class Arachnida; order Araneae; family Araneidae; genus Argiope; species Argiope trifasciata. Next base: position 55,111 of record JAPMOQ010016052.1, on the reverse strand, counting down.
CAAGTTCAATGCATGTTAAATCCTTCCTGTTGGGGTCTTAGGAGAGAGGTGATGTATTTTTGGCTGACGTTCAATTTATCTCACCGTGGTTCAAAATTGTGATTTCCAACCCGAAATAGCCTTAGTGTTGCTTTAAAACGAAGCTTTAAAATAACTAAACTAAATAAAACTTCAGAAGTCACTCATTTTTGTTGCTTATACAACATAACTAATAGTTTTTTTTAAAAAACTAAACATTTAATCAAATTAATATTCCAAGTTTTTCAGTTCAAATTTGGCAATTCACTATGAGATATGCCAATAAATTCTTTATCACAGTAGCTCTTCAGAGTAAAAATAAAATATTTAAATTATTAAAGTATTTTTTTTCGTGGTCAGAAAATGTCGACACCGAATTTGATTAAAGATATATCATGAATGCGAATCCAGCACATGTTAAATTTGTCTTGGTTCAACACCCACCAGCTGTTGCGATATGTAAATTTGGAAGGGTGTTGATTCACATGCAATTAATTAAGTGAAATTTGATATTCGGTCCATTTCCCAGTAGAACGTATATATTGTGTAATATCGCACGGCATTAAATAATATTCGCTATCTATATAATATATATATCCACGCTAACGTAAGTAGCCCTGAAATCTATCGTATTACAGTAAACTCCCAAGTATTCGATTCGCGATTATCTGGGTTCCATCCGGCCTAGTTTTCTTTAATTGTAATAAAATCAGGAAGGCATTGGTAACATTACCAAGGTATTGAAAGTAGGTGTTATCCAATGTTTTGTGTGCAAAATAAAAGTTCTGTCAGGAAAAGAGCAGTGTTAGGGTTAATTTTAATATCTGTGTAACCATTTATCCATAAAAACTGAAATCAGTTTTCAAAATCAATTTTCTTAAGAATTAGGTCTAACATTTGCATTCATGTTTTGTTTCAGCTTCCTGCATTTAAACTGGGCATTATAGAATTTCTGTTAACCTTTCAGAGGGTGCGGTCGTCATACGAACATGAAAGGTCGCGCGTATTTCCTACATACGCTATGGTAAATTGTAAATTTTCAAAAGCGTAACTATTAAAATTATATTGTTAATAGTTACGCTTATTAAAATAGCTTATTTAATATTAAAATAATAATATAAATATAGTTATTATTAAAATAGCTTAGAATTAATAACTAAAATCACATTAAACATTTTTTTTTTCTTCAAAAGAAGCAGAAACAGTATAAACATAGCAATAACAATATAAAATAACCACGGGTTAAATGAATTGATTTAAAAATAACATAAATGAAATTGTCGATATTTTGACAGAGCAATTTGAATGTAAAATATAAAGTGCAAAAATACAGAATTTATGTATAAAAAGCAAAAAGTAATTGAAAGTTATACATGAAAAGGAAGAAAATAGTTTCATTGTTATTCCATTGCAGCGTTGCAATTTGAGCAAATGTGTTTAGTGTGCTCCAAACATATAAATTTCTGTCAAATCTCACAAATGAACCTCGTGATTCTAATACTCTTTTCTTTTTGGCAGGGTTTTTTCCCTGACGTCGCCTCTTCCAATTCAGTGCCTATTTCGGCTTTTCTATTTAGCACCTTTAATTTTAGCTCACTCTTTATAGAGATATGGGACTTTTTTTCAACATTTTCCTTCGAAACTGCATCTGCCAGCTGTCGCCAATCTAAAACAATTCGGATTTATTTGTAAAATCATACAAAATCAGATGCGACAAAAACTTACATGAACGGTCGAGTGTATCTCTAAAATACAAGTATCTGATTGGTAGAGACCTATTAACGCCACACACTTACGACTGACAAACTGCCTTGCAACTGAAAGTAGGTCAAAAGGAGGGCTAAAAATGGCCAAGGACAGGCGTTCCCAGTGCCACCAGATCTTAAATTATAAAACGAAATTCATCTCTAGTGTATCTCTCACATACGGGCCCCCGCTGGAAGGTTAAAATGCGGACTTCTTGTATCTTTAACTATAAATTCTTGAAACTTGCAGTGCTATATATAAACTACCATTGCAGAGCTTTCTATTTCAACCCGACAAGTTACCGGTAATGACTTCTTTGATTCACCGAGCCACGGCTTAGTCCACATTCTACGTGGCTTGAGATGAATGGAATTTTGAGACATTAAAAAGCGAGAAAATGTGTATATAGCAGTGAGTTCTGGTATAGAAACTTTGTCTTCTGGAACTGGCTTGCAAATAAACTAGTCCATAGAACTCCGGCCTACCATTCCCCACATTAGGCAGGATACTCGGGAGCGTACTGTATTTGTTATCGAATGGTAACCATCAAATGTAAACAAACTGTTAAATATTAAACAAATACTGCTATTATCACGATGTCAGATGATAGTACGCCAAATGTGGCAACCATTCCTCTGTAGACTCACAGAGTTTGTCATTCTTCTTGTGTACTTCTGGTTGCGTGATTGGCGTTCTATGGTGAGCGTTCAGTCATGAATAGTATGGAAATGTTTATTAAATATTATTGATTTCAAATTAGTCTTGTCATTCAAAAAACGAACCAGCACTCGTCGAAACTTTAGAGACAAAGTATTGCATTCAGTCTACTTAATATCCTACTCAAATCTTCGTACAAATTTCAAACTTCGTCATCTAATTTGTTTACAGCTGCATTAAATTCATTGCTTAGTTTAACTTTTCAATGGAGTCGCAAAATATTATTAGAATTCTTATAGATAGAGGTTCGCCGTGCAACTAGAAATCTATTCAGCTAAAAGAAAAAAGATATAAAAGGAATCTAGAACAGAAAGTTTAATAGCGAACAAAAATAGGCTTCACCATCGACCGATATGTAATCTCTATGAATTGCCTTTGAAAATGGATGATCTAAGATAATTATCTTAAGAAATGGTATTTGCCTTATCTTGATGTTCGGATGAAAAGGGCTTTTTTAATGATATCCGTTCAATTTCCATATATTTTTTTCACTTAAATTTAATAATTTTCAATTCAATTTGATATCAAATGTTATTTAATGTTAAGAGTATTTCAAATTCATTTATCAAGACAATTAATCATATTTTTTTGCCAGTGTATAAAACCCAAATGGATTTTCACTTCAGATTCAATTTCGCATACATAAACTTTTTTTAAAAAATTACAATTTTTGTGTCTAATGGCACTTGTCGTTGACAAACCCATTGAGGATGTCAGCGATTTTAAGCCGAGTCAGCGTCTTTTGTTTTTTACATAGAGCCATCAAGGGCCAGGAATACGTCTTTGCAACTCACGCATCACTCATTCGCTTGCACAACCCCTTTTTTCAGGGGGGCACATTCACATACCTTACAGATAGAACACAGAAGAAGAACTACAACTAAGCCCGAACTGGGATGCCGAGATCATGAGTGAAATGCGCAACCCCTAGGAGAAGACACCAGCAATTTACAGTGATTTGATTTAATTGAACTCATGTTTTTTAGTCATATAATAAAATAAAGCAACATTTTTAAATTAATGATTTACCAGCTTTAATATTTATCTAAGCGAATTTGGTTTCCTCTAAAGGTGGCTCGTATTTAATAATGTAATATCGCACAATATTATTAATCATTGCGCAACATTCTATGCAACGTGTGGTAGAGACTATGCGAAAACCTTAAACTTTAATAAATGGGTATTAAATTTAATTAAATATTTTAGATGTTTATTCTTTTCTTCATCAACTGAGGGGGGGGGGATTTCTTGGTCCAAAATTATTTTTATGTACCTCCTTTTTTTAAAAAAATAATTTGTGTATTTTATATTTTGTGTGTGAATATGGCATGCACATTTCAATGATATATCTTATGATATTATTACATATTGTAAATTCTCTTCCTAGCCTCCTATTCTCGTGTTGAACGTAACCGTAGTAGAAGCACAAGGTCTCGAAGCTAAAGACCCGAATGGTAAGTTGTATATATAATATTTTAGAAGATTTTTTTTCTAATTACTGTAAGATAGTCTTCAAAAGCTGTTATTTTAAAATCTTACTGTTGAATGTTTAACAATGCATGATTCACAAGGAGCTCGCACGCCTTAAAAATTGTTAACATTAAAATTACTTATTTATTGCTTAAAATCACCGAAAATGATGAATGTTTATTTTTTTTCTTTAAATTACTTTAATTCATATTTGATTGTTATCTTATATTATCAAAAATGAAACTATTTACATTTCATATAAAATTATCGAAAATGAACTTATTTCTTAGCTATATAAAATTACTAAAAGCCTACGAGCTTTCAATTTCGGAAAATGAAATCATTTAATTGCTACTTAAATTTACTGAAAAGGAAAAATAATTAAAATTAATGCAAATGAATTCATTTTCCAATTACTAATAACTACTGCAAATGAAATAATTCATGTGTTAATTAAATTTACTGAAAATGTACTTAATTCTTACTTAAATTGAAGTAAATGAATTTATTTTTATGTACTCAAAACTATTAAAAATACATATTACACAACAAGCAAATGGGTTTTAAGTAAAATATAATTAAATAAATGAGGAAAAAAGTGTCTAAATTCTGGATTCCAGAATATTAAGTTTAAATGTTTCCTTTTTTTATATTCTTTCAAATTTAAATCTACTTGGATCTCCAACAGAATGTCTATTTAATATTCCAATGAAAAAAATGATTTGTCCGAATTCAGAATTCCATATTACTAAATTTGAACATTTTTTTATATTTATTCTTACAAATTTTAAATATGTGTCGAACTACAGAGGGATGTCTATCTTATATTCAGATGAAAACAAAAGGATTATTTCAAATTCTAAATTCCAAATTACTAAATTCGATTTTTTTTATTCTTCAAATTTAAATATGCGTGGGACACCAGAAGGATGTCTATGTAATATTTTCTTTTTGGGTAAGACAATTTTACAGTGTAACATATAAAAATAATATTGCCAGGTAATATAGTTTTTATAATGTTTAGGAATATATTTGTTGAAATGATTCATGAAATAACCTGCAACGAAGACGGAATTTAGATATGCACGGCTTTATTTTAGCTGATTGAGTAAAATATTCAACGGCCACATTTCAATTCATTACTTTAATTATTTTTTTATCTAATTACTAATTAAATTATCAAATAACTTATTATACCTTATCAAATTCAATCATAAAATAAAACTACAGCAAATGTAAGAATTAGATGTATATTTTATTCTCATAGGCTGAATAAAAATTTTAGACAGCATTTTCATTTAATTTAAAACTTCGTAAAATTTTTCATTAATCTCTCGATTAAATTATTAATTATACTTTGTAGAAATAATTCATGGATAACTAATAATAAAGCCGAGAATTAGACAAGCACAATTATTCTCATTAATTGAATAACATTTACAGCTACGACAGTTCCATTTGTTATTTTATTTGTATGTTATCGAATTATTTTTGAATTAATCACTGTCATAATTAATTGTCTTATTAATGTCAGAAATAGTTATGAATTATATCCGCATTATTATTACTTATTTTATTAATATCATAAATACTTAAGAATTATCTTTGAATTAAAATTACTTGTTTTATTAATGTCATAAATCCATATGAATTATCACCGAATTATCATTACGCATTTAACGTTCATTATAATTATTTATGGAGTATCGCTAAATCTTTATTACTTATTTCTTGAATATTATAAATGCTAATAAATCATCCCTGAATTATTATCATAAATACTTATAAATTATTTCTGAAGTATTATTATAAATATACTTAACAATTATCGCTGAGTTATAATAACTTTAATGAATTATTTTTTCTTATTTTAAATTTTTATTCAATTGATTCATAAAATAACCAATAGCAAAGGTGTGTTTAGTGACCCAACTTTCCTTCTCATTGATTGAATAAAATGTCAGCGTCCACATTTCCATTTGATATAAAAATTGAAAGCAGAAAATATTTAAAACAAAGAACATCTTTTTATTCATCTAGAAAATTACCACAAAAATAATAAATTCCTTTGGATATCCTTGAAATACCTTGGTTAATATATAAAAAATTATTTTTTAAAGTAACGAATATAAAAGATAAAATTCTTTATGCTGATTTGAGCTCCTTAACTCTTAGTCTCGTATTTTATCACTAATTTGATATTAACAGATGTGCCATTATATGTAAATAATAAGGATATTCTTTCAAGGTAAGAAACAATGAGATTTCTTCTGCTTATGCAAGCTTCAAAATGGTTAAAATTATCTATTCTTAATATTAGTATAAATGTTAGATCAGGTACAGGAAGTAACCAGAATTTGGACAATTAATGTAAATATTTTCAGCTTTTTCCAACAAATCTGATTTTTCAATCGATTTTTTTTGTATAGTAAGGATTTTTACTGATCAATTTCCTTAATTTGGATTTTACGAAGAAATTTTTTCGATGAGAATATAAAATAGCGAGTTAAAGATGCCGAGATTGAATCACCATGCCGAAAACGGCTCATCTCAATTAAGAGGTGCCTACTGGGGGTTATAAACTCATACAAAATTTTTTTCTTAAAGTGTAATTTAATTATCTTTGTTAGGTAATAGTTTAAAAGGACTTAAATTTTTTCATGCCAATTATTATTTACAAAGCATTATTATTTTTTCTTTCAGGTTTCAGTGATCCATATTGCATGCTTGGGATCCAACCAGGCAATACCTTGGACAGAAGGAATAGCTCAGATGAAGAATTGGGGACGGGAAGCATCAAGGGAAGCCCAAGACGCCAGGGAGGCCTCAAGAAACTGGGAGCATCCCTCAAGCGCAGAGACAGAATTCGAAGCAACAGCATCTCTGACACCCTTCCAGCAAAATTCATACGGACTACATCGGTGAAGCCACAAACACTGAATCCCAAGTGGAACGAGCAGTTCAGACTGTAAGAAACTATTTAAAGAATTTATATTTACTCTAATTGAGTCATTGGACTGGCTTTAGCCAGTCAAATGACTTAATTATTGTCAAAGTCTATCTAACCCACTACCTCTAGGCAGATATAACCGATATGAGGTAGTTCGGGACATCACTGGTTATCACATAACAATCGTTGGGCTAAAAGAGTAAGACAAAGGCAAGGTGGTTGAAAAATATTTTCTCATTTCCTATATGAATAAATTTATTAAAAACCTGGCGGTACTCCCTTGAGCTTTGCATTTTACATATCCTCAGTTTAGTGGATTTCTTAATGGCAACAAAAGCAAATAGAAGCAAATTATTTTAAACATTTTGTAAACGAAAAGGCTCAATTCTAAATAACTAAAGAGATATTTTATCATTAGGTAAAACTCAATAGAAATCTCATAATAATTTTTATTTTTTTCGGCAAGAAAAAAGAATTGAAACAAGGAATTTTAAAAAATTTAAACCAATTAAATGGAAACGTTTTTAACCCATTGACTACCATTTTTTAAATATTTTTCTTTGCAATCGTATGAAAAATGAAGATAATAACATCAGTGTTAAACAAATCCATTTGGAGTTTTTTTTTTCATATGTTTTAAAAAACCCCTGGCTGAGATATAATTGCCAAAAATACCCTCCCCTTCAGCACACAAAAGGGGCCGCGGTGGCCTGGTGATAAGGTCTCGGCTTCGGAACTGGTGGGTTTCAGGTTCGAGACTCGATTCCACCGAAGAACCGTCATGTGAGGGGGTCTCTTGCACGTTAAATCTGTCAGGCCAAATGTCCTCTCGCTGGTGGGGTGTGGAGAGGGGGTGCCAGTTCAAGTGTCGCCCTCGTCATCTGATCTTGGTTCAAAATGACGAGGTTCGTCCCAAAATAGCCTTAGTGTTGCTTTAAAAGGGACGTTTATATAACTAAACTAAACCATCACACACACAAAAAAAAAACATTTATATAGTACCATTAAAGCTGATTGTAAAAGTATAGCGATATATATTTGTCAGATTGGTAGTCTAATTTTAAAGCCTTTAAGTCTTTCTTCTTTTATCCTAAGAGTAAGTATTCAATATTAAAATATATATGAAAGACAGGCAAAAGCATAAATTTATTTCGACAGAAAATTGCAAAAAAAAAAAAAAAATCACTTTGTTTATTACTTTTGTTTGCTTACTACATTATGCAATTGGCATGTTAATACACATATATTTCAGTTTATTTAAAGTATGCAAATACCCGTCTGAAACAATTGGCGCTGTTGCAGCAAAATTCTAAAGAGTGTTCATTAAGAATATGGCAACCTCAGGAGAAATTAGAATTTTGTTTAGAGAAAGATCAGCTTCCTCGTTACTCAGATCACCTGCGTTTAATTTTGCGAAAATAACTCCATCGCTTGTGCAGCTGAAAATCTGAGCGCCGTTGTTTTATTTTGAAAATCATCAGCGTTGAGTAAAGTTATAATTAAAGGATATGAACTCAAAGCTCAATAAGGAAGAATACATCAGGATGAATGTAAAGCCATTCTATTCAAATTACGGGATATCAATTTATAAAGAAGAAAGTAGTTCGCATTTTTTATTACCACTGCAAATAATGCTCGGCAAATTAATTTTTGACAGTAAAATAGAATTAAAAACTATAAAGAAGTTTTATATAATTGACTGAGGACTTTTTAAGATCAATAGTTTGTATTTATTAAAAAAAAAGGTGTTAATGTGGATTATGCATCTTTTTATCAAATATAGTTTATGTCATTAAAGGATAATTTGCACCGACTTGCGAGTTTCTAAAATTATATAATTTATCCGATTCAAAGTATTTCATAACATCACGTATTAAATAGATGAATTGATACGGGAAACATTTTTTCGGTCGATATTGTTATTTTTAAAATAAACATGGCACATCTTTTATAAATTAAATTATGAAGTAAAAGTCACAAAATCATATTATATAAATTATGAATTATAGCTACAACAAGTAAATTGCAAATATAGAAAAATTAAGTCAATTAAAATAAGTGAATTAATAAATATATAAATTGTAAATACTAAGAAAAGTTTTGCGAGGAAGCATTCACTAAATTTTTGTTAATTACATAAAATATTCTTTTAGTTTTATCATTTTTTTACTAATATTCAACTAAAATCTGCAGTTTTAGACCAGGCGTTTGAAAATGGAAATTAATTTTTTTCCTTTGCATATACGAAATGACATTGCGCTTGTTTCTAAATATTCTTTGTAACTGAGATGTTAACATTTACACTTGAATTATGTTTATCGACAGCAAATCATTAAATAATTGTTAAAAAATAAGACAATGCAGAGTATTAAAATAAAATAGTAATTTATATATAAGACAACCCATTGTAATAAAAAGTGAAAGTATATAAATATTGGGAGTTTTAATCATTTTAACATTAAAACAAAAACTCCTAAAGATACTATTATATATTTTTAAAAATAAATATTATATGGGATAATGGAATATCTCTACGAATAATAAAGATTACTGTGCATGCTTATCTCACAATTTTACATCAATGGGCCAAAAGTC
>JAPMOQ010016052.1:22562-40615 GCA_026543055.1 Argiope trifasciata | reverse complement strand
TCAAATTTGAAATATTTCAAAAGAATCAAATTTGAAATATTTCAAAACAATCAAATTTGAAATATTTCAAAACAATCAAATTTGAAATATTTCAAAATAATCAAATTTGAAATATTTCAAAAGAATCAAATTTGCAATATTTCAAAACAATCAAATTTGCAATATTTCAAAAGAATCAAATTTGAAATAATTCAAAATTAAATCCAATGCAATTCCGGAAAATTACTCTCTGTTCAAAATTATCTGGTCTACTCATAAAGGCCAAATTGTGATATTGAAATTGTTATTTTCGTAGAACTGGTGGTATTCATTTTTCAAGTATTTTCTTTTTCAATAATTGTTAACATTTTAATCAAATTCTCGATTCCCTTCAATTAAATGGGGCATAAATTAAAACAATAATTCCCCATCAATATTCGAGCTTCCGCCTGTTCGTGCACCCGCTGTCCAACTTCATTTTCTTCCCTGGCGTCACCTCGCCAAATCAATCTTAATGAAGTTTTCGGCCAGAGCCACGCATCCAGAAACAATGTGCATCACATGCGACAGATAATTACTGCCACACAATGCATATTTAATGCTCGGAGGAACAACAAAGCGCTCGGCCCAGTCTCATCACAAAGGCAGCGGGAAAGAAATGCCGCCAAAATTGCTTCCATCATCGCCAAATGACGTCACGCATTCTATTGAAATGTGACATCATGCGTTTTCTTAATCCGCTTTTAACCAACGCCCGGTGTTCTTGAGGCATGACCTCGGCGCGGTGATGTCAGAGAGCGAGATTGAATTCCGGGCTGGTTACAATGTTTCGGGGAAGAAGAAAAATCGTCTGCGAGTTCCAGTGCGTGTAATCGAGCATTGTGAAGGGTTGAGTGGGCACTTCAGCTACTTAGAAGAGGCAGTGATTTTTAAGGTGGGTTATGCCAATGACATGAGTGGGTGGTATAGGTCACGCAGAGGGGAACCATTAGAGATAGACTATAAAACATAAATTTTCGCGTGTAAATATTCGGTCGTGCGTAATCGCCATATAAAGGTGTATAGGAATGTTATGACATAAATGAATGTACATTTTAAAAAATTTCTTTAAAATACTTAAACTCTGAATGAATAGAAATATTTCTATTACAAATTAACCACATTTGTGACCATTTAGTTTGCAATAATTAATAATTAATCGCCATATAAAGGTGTATTACGTTACATTCGCATGTTATAATATAAATAAATGTAAATTTTTAAGAATTTCTTTAAAATACTTAAATTTTGAATGAACAGAAATATTTCTGTTATAAATTAAACTACCTTTGAGACCATTTAGTTTGCAATAATTAATGACTACAAAAAATTTCAATTAAGTGTTTTTGTATAACTTAGCTTTAATGACATTTGTAACAAAATATTTTTGAATTTTGGTAGACGTGTGGGGTGTTTTATTTAGAAGCTATTACAAAGGTAAATGCATTTTCCTGCCTTCGTTTTGGCATAGGGGTAGCGTGGCTTCCCCGGAATCCGGGCGTCTCGGGTTCGAGTCCTGGTTTGGACATGGTTTTATTCTGAGTTCTATCTGTGAATGTCCCTCCCCTGTAAAAAGGGGGTTGTGCAAGCGAATGTGAAGCATAAAGTAATTAAACCGTACTCTTGCTGGTTGGCGCTACTGAAAGAAAAAAACCCAATTAATTTAGACCTAATCACTGACAGCTTTCTATCAGAGGGCTTGTAAAGTGCCATAAGCAACAAGAACGATGCATTTTCCTAATTTTCTGTTCATATATTTATACATCAAACGATAAAGAATGTGGTTAAAATGAAGGCACTTAAAAAAATCCCCATTTTTTAGTTCTAAAGTTAATTTTAAATTATTACAACAAAACTTCATAAAGTTTATTAAAACTATCTTTACATTGAACCCTACTTTACAAGGATGGTAAAAGTCAGATCATCATATTTGATCATCAAAAATGATAAAAAGAACCAGTATAAGATATTAGAAACAGCAATGAAAATTATTTGAATTTATCATCATTATGAAATAATTAATAATTTTTATAAAAATATAATTAAAACATTTTTTTTATTTGTTAATATAACAAAAATTATGCTGCAAGAAATTGATTTTATTGAAAAATTTATTATTATTACTGAATTTCAGAAATATAAAAATTGTTTTTATACTGTAATAGTTTTGGAAGTTAAGATCAAAAGAACGACAAAATTTCGCTTAAATTTTATTCAGTTAAAAATTCTAATCGAAATTTCTGAAATAAGATTCCAATGTGCATATTTTCACCATCCTACATATTTTATAATAACCATATTTTAAAATTGTAGAGCGAAACATTCAGGTCCGTAGAATGCCATCACAATAACATGCATTCATCTGTATTATCTATAGAAAGTAGGAAAAAAATGAAAATTAGAGATTGGTAGAAAATAAAAAAAGAAACTAAGAAATTAGTAGAAAATAAAAATGAAAACTAAGAAATTAGTGGAAAATAAAAATGACAAGAAAAATACAAGTTTTTAATGATCTTGAGGATGTTTTAAATAGAGATTTGGAAATGTTGAATGGTTTAATTCAGAATTAATTCATTTTTATCATTTTAATGTTATTCATTTTTGAATATTCGTAAAATGCGCGGTGCTAATTTAGTTCGGAAGTCATCTTGAAGTTTTATTGGGGTTGATTAACTTAGAAAAAGTCACATTTTGTCCACACTGTGTCTATTGATTTAAAAACTATAGAATGTTTTTTTTTTAATATTAAGGTCCCAAGAAAAAAAATGTGGAATCAAAAATTTGTGAGCTTTTGGGTTAAATAATAAAGCATATTAATATATTAATTAATATTATATTTAGATAATATTTGTATTTTGAAAGAAAAAAATTTGTTATAAAGAATCAGTATGCATTGTTGGTTAAAATCGACCAAGGCATTTAGAAGAAGTGGGATACAAATGAAAAGACATGATTTTGATTTAAATTAAAGTAACATTTTGTAACTTTGTGACATAGTAAAATGCTTCCTTGCTTAAATAGTAGGAAAAAATCTAAAAATATATTAAATGGAAAATTATAAAACAATTTAAACAACATAAAACAATACATTTCATATTAGAACGTTTTTGAGTTATGACGTTTATATGCTTACAAAAGTATAGACTAATAGACGGTCAATCTCTTATCAAATTTTGATTAAAATTTCAAAAAATATTATCGACTAAGTTCGTGTTTGAAAGATATTGTGTTCACTTGAACTCTAATAGCTGAAGAAATATACATGCAGTGAATGGATTTCGTACAACATTTGATACAAATCTGCAGAATTGTCGTAAAAACAATAAGCATAGTTTAATTCATCAAGCTCAAATTGCTTTTAAGCTATTATATTCGCAATACAAGCGACAGAGAGATATAATTCCAAAAATATAACTTCAAATTCAAGGTGGTCTAAAATGGATAAACTCTTCCAAATCATGAGTTCAATTTGTTTTACAATATTTTTCTTTGTATATCTCGTATTCGAGAAAATAAAATAAAATAAACATACATTGGGCAAACAAAGAATATAAACTATGAAAACATCTGTTTATGTTACGAGACAAAACGGCCCTTTTCAGTTTCCGGTGTATCATTATCGTCTGCTTTTTAAAAGAATATCAAAACTTTTTTTAAAGTAAAATTTGAGGTAAAGCCTGTTCAATTGTGCTTTCCCCTATATTTATTCATTTTATTTCATTTATTTTTCAAATGTCTTGTATCCAAAGTTTAATTCTTACAAATCTTACTCATTCTTAGTTTAAACTAAGTTGTTTTTTGAATTGCTTCCTTATATATTCATTTGTTCTTTTAGAGATATCGAAGACATACGGACAGATAAACTTCATTTGGATATTTGGTAAGTTTTGCTTTCAAAAAATTTGGTTCTAAATGAATTTTATTTATAAATCATAGAATTTATTGATTTTCATTCTTTTTTTATTATTTTGGAACTCTGCCTTATTTTTTATTATTATTTTTATTTTCAAATATATTCTAATTTCTTCTTTTTTCCCCCTTAATCATTTTCTCGTGAATATTAATTTTTCATCGCCTTTTTATCATATTCTCTTCTGTTCTAATTTTTCGTACCTTTCTTTTATCATCTTCTAATCTTTTATCATTTCTCCTAACTTTTATTACCATTTTCCAATTATTACATTTCCAGTTATTTTGTAATGTGACCTATTCTCTTGTTTTGTAACTATTTCATTCATTTTGAATTTTAAAACCTCATTTATAACGTGTAATCATGATGTTACTATTAAGAAAATGATAAGCTTCATTTATGAAAACTATGCAAGTCACAAATGAATGAGAAAATATTTACTAAAATGAGAAATTATTTACAATTTTTTTATAGAATAAAATTGTATTTTATCAAATTATAAATTTTATTATTCAATGTAATACAATCGGAGTTAATAAAAATCGGTTATCCAAAAAGGTGATAGTTGTTACTTTCTAAAATCTCGCTTTATCAAACTTGTAAAATTTAATTAAATTTGTCCAGTTATATTGAGAAATGCAAGAAAATGCAGAAGTCCGAGGCAATTTTAAAAATCAGTAGTTGCCATGTGAATAAGAACAAAAAAACAGAAACTGTTGATCATAAAAAAATGTGAAATAAGCATATTTTTTGTTTGTTTATTTTGCCACAAAATCAGAATTTTATTTACCACTATTTGTAGTTTAAAACAGCGGTTTTTGTTATTGTTGATGTTGTTAGTTTTGGAGCACTGAATTGTTTGACTAGCCAAGTGTTTACAATTACATAGCATGTCTTGCTCCATTGAAGACTCATTTTCAAAGATAATCTTGCCTTTTTTTGTGTAATAAGGTAATTTGAAAGGTGGAAAATTACATCAAGCAATTGTTATTGGCAAATAATATGATTTTTTTTTAAACAATTATGGCGATGTTATTTTTTCATCAATAAGTTATTCTCACTTAAGCATTTTATATCAATATATTGAAATAAAGTCAATAAACAAAAATGTAAAGGAGGACGAATAAAACATTTTAATGAAGATATTATTTTAGGAAAATATGTAGTGAAAAATCGATCTTCATAATTAAAAATAATTCCATTTTAAAGGTGAGGGAATTTATCCATTATAGAATTAATCCTTGCTCTCATAAAAGCTTCTGCCAAAAATTATAACAGAAAAAAAAATTCCAATTTTTCCAATGTAAACACTTAATAAAATAACAATATTGACTTTTTGCACAAAAGAATGCATACTTCCTCAATAATAGCTGGCTTCTTTTTCTGTTTATTAGATTATGTTTCGATTTTTTTTCTCTTGCATACTTTGTAACTAAGTGACAGCTAGCTTTTAATTAATTATTACTAAGTAGTGATACACAAAAAAATACATTCTTCCGTCTGACCATTAATCGAGGTTTATTTTTTTTTGTCTCGATAAACAGATTAAAACGGACAATAAATGTAATTAACTTTGTGTGATAATAGGACAAGTGAAAGGTACTTATCTGGCAGTATAATAAATTCAAGTATTTTTTTAATTCATTTTGGAATGCTTTGAAGATTTTTCAGTCGTGTGATGGAATTTATGTTGATTGTTTTGTTGCATCGTATTCTGACTTTTGCTGGTGAAAGGATATCGGTGTAAATAATGATATTTTTCCTTGAATTAAAATAATTTATAATTAAAAAAATAACTCTTTCAAATATGCAAAAAAGTGAGCTTACGTAAAAACTCAATTGCTTTAGAAAGAATTATATAAAAACACGAGTTCAATAGTTTTGCCACATTTCAAATATCTGAGAAATTATCTGTCTTTGATAGCCTTGCAGTGTAAAGGATTGAATTTTCTGAAATCTCCCTGTATCTCGTGAAACAACTTTCGAGACATCATATTTCTCAAATGATCACTTAGCAGTAAATTAAATCACCTATTTGAAATAACAATTATTTTCTTATCTTTAGTTATGTTTTACGTGCTCTTTGTATCCAATGTCAATGAAGTTCCTGCCTTAAATGGCATATTTTCTCCTCGACTTTCAAACATTTCTATTATATCACTACGAATTTTTAATATTACTAATATTACCCCCTTCCTAGTATGGAAGCTAGTTTTACAGATAGTTACTGATTGGCAACAATTCAAATGACCCAGGAACTTATTTGGTGACCATTTGGAAAGAATAAAGACACCCTAATATTTGGGAATTTCGATAATAAGATCATTAAGACACGAGATCCACTGTTTAGTCTAGAGCAGTGTTTCCCAAAGTGGTCTATATCGACCCCTAGGGGTCTATGACAACCTGCAAGGGGTCTACGTCAGCGAAAAAGAAATTTGGGGGGCCATGAAATGAAAATGGGGATCCACGATAGTAAATCTCAACACATACACTGATAGTACCTATTTACTCACATCATACTATCTTATAATATCAAAACATTTACATTATTCATAAAAGTACCTATGAAGTAAAAATTTTTTATATATGTTTATAAAATTGTGTAAGCTGTAGGGTGTTGGTATTCGATTTGTGGTCACAACACGTTTTGAACCCGTAAAAACCCGAGAGTCGCAGTCTCAGAGCTTCGCTACCTTGCACTGACTTGTTCAATTCGTCACTCTATAAATACTAATGTGGGACAAATACGTGGGGCAAAAGAAACAGACTGGACATCATTAGCCGAGGAGATTTAAGATTAATCCTTACAAAATTGACGCCAAATGTTGATAATTTATTGTTAAAGCATCAGGCTCATCCTTCTCATTAAAAATATTGACTTTTTGCTTATGTTAGTTTGTTTTATGTTTATTTCATGTTACATAGATTTTACATAACAGATACGAAATTTTATTTTGAGTAGTATAAATTTAAATTCAATTAATAAATGTATAAATTAACATGTGTTTTTACTTTAAGTTTTTAACAATAAACTTCACTACAGTTAGAAATTTACAGGAAATCAATATCAGATAAGTAGGGGGTCTATTCAATACGGAAAAACATGGCAAGGGGTCTACGACACAAAAAATTTTGGGAAACTCTGGTCTAGAGCATCCTATGCTTTGGCTCTTGAGTTACAAAACCACAGTTTCACAAGAAAGGAAAGACAGGGAGTCAAATTCGTAGCAGTAAATCAGAAAAAGCACAAGATGTGTTG
The DNA here is from genome assembly GCA_026543055.1 of Argiope trifasciata. Lineage (NCBI taxonomy): Eukaryota > Metazoa > Arthropoda > Arachnida > Araneae > Araneidae > Argiope > Argiope trifasciata. The sequence continues at coordinate 33,425 of JAPMOQ010016052.1, read as the reverse complement.
AACAAAAAGTGTTGTTCAACTGATGTATTGCAGTGTTGTTTTCCTGCCTGTTTTGTTGTTGCATTTCTTTAATACTGATCAGTTCCTTGTGTGCAATTGTTTACTGCAAGAACTCTTATTTTGTGCTTTTCAGATGTATTTTGTTAATTGCGTTTTAGTGTTTTCGTGATCAAGGATTTTGTCAAGAATATTATATGCTTTGTTATGAAAGTTATATAAGCATTAGCTAATAGAAAATAGTAACCAGTCAAGCAGAATAGTATCAGTTCAGTTAAGCTCAAGTTGAGCTGAATGGAGCCTGTGCTTGGAGTGTTGTTCTTCTACGAATTCACAGACCGTTTTATTCTGTTGTTTAACATCAATTAAACTAATAATCTAATTGTGTGCTACCGTTCACTTCAAGTATTGTTCTTACACACGCTTCAGTTGAACTTTATTAATTATATTTTAGTGCTTTGATGTGGAATTAAGCTATATTATGTGTTACTGAGCCCGCCAAACGTTTCTTATAAAAGGATTTTTTAATTTTCGGCAATAATATAGAGTATCGCGTGCTTTGTTATTTTTGATGGATTTATTGGAGATTTTTGTGCATATTTATGTTTTTGATGAAAGACCACAAATACAATTTCTTTCATCTAATATTTTGAGTGCTTATATTTACAAAATAATAATTGTTTAGAGAGAGAGAGAAAGGTAAAGGTTAGGGAGTTGAGGCATTTCAAATTTGGCGATCATCTAAATTTTGAATCCGTATCGCTGACTATTCCTCGGCGAAGTGCTCCACTATATGAAATACTCAAACTCAATCGCTACTAAAATCATTAAATTCAATTATAAACAGAAAAATACTGTTTTACTTTTTTTAAAATAATAGATGGCATTTTAAATCAGGCACGTTCATGGTTTTCAACATTAATGCGCTGTGTTAAAGCCTATTATTTCAGGGAATTTTGTTGATTTTTTTCTAGTAAAAAAGCTGTTGATAAAAAAATTTCAATGTTTCATCAAAATTTCAACGTTGTTGGCTGTATCTTAAATTACTTATTCTATATATTTTTTAATTTTTACGAAGATAAATCATTAGATAAAATTCGATATTCCGTTGGCGAATCCACTGCGCTGATTGTTTTCAGTTGCTGGATGCTATGACGGAAACAGAACACCTGCGTCTTCGTTTCCTGTTCGTTTCTCTCTCTCTCTCTCTCTTTTTAAAGTTAAATCTTATACTATAATACGAGGAATGGTTGCCCAGTCGAAAATCGCCCCAGAATTAATAAACTCCGGTAAACTTGGGGGTCTGGGGTTTTTGGCCACGAGGAATCGATTGGCGCCAGTTTTGAAGCGCTGCGGTCGAGCAGTTTGGAGTTACAGATAGGATATTTTCAAACTTTATTAGTTCGCCATTTTGGCTAATAGGTTTCAAGCGGTAACGGGCTGCTATCTATAGCCAATATGGTGAACTAATAAAGTTTCCAGAAGATGATCCGGAACTCAAGGAACTGATCTCGAAATGGATGATCCATAACCCGTGTGGGGATATGAACCCAAGCGCTCCGTGCATGGTCAGCAAACATGGAAGAGACCAGTGCAGATGGGGATTTCCAATGGAACATCAAGACATGACATCGCTGGTGGACGATGAAAAGCCGAGGTTTAACCGGTTATCTTTTCACCAATGGTTTCACAAATTTTCTTATGGCATGTATTGTTTTGATAAATCACAATTGAAAATTTAAATCTTCGAGTTAGCTTCGATGCCTGTTTTCTCCGAGCGGAGCTCGGTCACCCGCTGGTAAATTAATAAATTCAATGAAGCAGGATTATTTAGCTGGATTTGAATTCAAGGAAATGGCCGACATTTACTTTAAATTTCTGTAGTTAATATATTTTTAAGCCTAAATATAAAAATACAAAAAAAAAGCGTAGAAAAAATTTAGTTTTTGCTTTTAATTCTAAAGTGTTTTTCAAGTCTTACATTCTAATACTATTTTAAGAGGGAAAAAACAAAGTACAGAATTAAAATTAACTAATATGATTTAAGCAATGAATAATTTAAGTGCAAACTAAATTCTTTGAAACTAATATCTATTAATGGATATTATTTCCATGAAAAGGAAGGAAAATAATGGAAGAAAGATGTATTCTAATAATTTTTGTTTATTAATTATCTAACTTTTGGAATTTTTTGTTTTTTCCCGCAGTATTTGATGCACTTTCTGTAACACTAGATGGAGCTAATTGAAGTTACATAAATATATTTAATTAAATTAGAAAAGAACTTTTTTTTTAAATAAATGCATAGTATTCAGTTTTTTATAACTACATAATACGACCTACTTTCAGTTTTATTTTTCTACTATTAAATGTTTAGTTATAGGAATTTATTCCCCCCCCCCCTTTTTTTTCAAATAAAGTGAATAATTTTTTTCCTCTGAAAGACAGATGACACCACAAATTGTAATTAATGGGAAATTGATAAATGTATTTTTTCTCTGTGCTAATAATATTAACCTGAATTTATATATTTTTCTAACTGTGTACTTTAATTCAATAGTTACATTTGTTTTACAGCTAAAAGTATTATTTTTTTTTACTTCAAAAATTATTTCTCTCTGAAAAGAGAAGCTGATCTGTATGTGAATATTTCCAAATCGGAAGAACTTTCATTGCCATTCTTAGCAAAACAACTTAATTAATTATTTTACATTAACTCCTGGAAATTAAACAGCATAGTATTATTAAGAGTGCGTTGCCATCTATTGTCAAAATATATAAATATTCTTAGCATTTATAATCGGTGAGGTTTAAGTTATGAATTCTTAAAACAATAAATTAGAAACCCCCATCAGTATAACCTGGATAACTTTTTAAAAGAATTAGCATAATATTATCAATAGCATGTGCCATTTACCAAAAACAAATGTATATATTGTTAGCAATTATAATTTTTAAAGTTTAATTCATTAATTCACGATAAAATTTATAAATTCCAACAGCAAAAATCGGAAAAAAAATGTTAAGAATCAGAACAAGCTCATATATATTAAAAGCTCCTTATTCGCGCTTCCTTCATTCGCGTTTTCACTATTCAAGGATTAAAAAAATGTTACCCAATTCCTATATTCGAGGCTAAAAATTTCTTTATTCGTGTATCTAATAAATACATCTATACTTATAATAAAGCTCAATGTGTGTGTGTGTGTGTGTGTGTGTGTGTGTGTGTGTGTGTGTGTGTGTGTGTGTGTGTGTGTGTGTGTGTGTTGGCGCTCTACAGGCTAGACCGTTGGACCTACAGCTACTAAATTTGGTACATGTATACCTTGGAGATCGGGAATGTGCACCTCGGAGCCCTTTTTTCGAATTTTTAATTAGAATTTGAATTAATGAAAATGTAAGCGAAATTTCGACGTTCTTTTTGGTATAACTTCCGAAAATATTATTGCACAAACATGATTTTTATATCAATTTAAAGATTAAAAACTTAGCTTTCTAACGGTATCAGATTTTTTTTATTTATAACGTACGCGTCTATTTTTAACGAATTTTTAAAGAAATATTTTAACCATGTTTTTATCACGTGACTGGATAAAATAAAAGAATGCCGGAAGTACGAATAAAAAAAAACTATCATTGCAAAATAAATCAAAAGAAATGCAACTTTTAACACGTGACTGGATAAAATAAAAGAAATATAAAATGTAATATTTTCTTTAAAAAATAAATGCAAAGCAAAGGTTTCTACAATCGTTTGCAATATCTATATCATTAACGCAATAAATCTTCTTTATTTACGGTAAACCTGATTGAATTTAGACAGGATATGCATTGAAATCCCGACTTAATGGCATATTTATGTTATCGTTTGCAATATCTGTATTCAATACTTTTTTCCCTTTCTCGCTTTCTTTAAAAAAACATATTTAATATTTTGGCAACATCACCAAAAAAACATTTTTGATATTTTGAAAGCATAACCGATGGTTAAAACTCACTGATTTATAAAATTAAAGAATATTATTAGGAAAAGGTGTACTTTTAGAACTTTCCATCCATTATCTTAAAGAAAATATTAATTTCAGGTCAATCAATGCCCGGAATTACTTCAAGACTAATGAATATGTGATTTAATTGAAAATTTTAGAAGGCTTTACTCATGGCGAACCAGCTGGTCGCCAAAGGCGGCTAGTACATAATAACAAAAGGATTCCAATAGGTATCCAACTCAATATCCTTTGTAAATGCCGTCAAATGGACTAATAAAAAAAGTAAAATAGATCTTATTACGACTTTTCCTAAAGTATGTTGTTAAATAATATCGCCGAGGACTTTGACATAAACCACCTTCGCCCGATCGGTGTTTTTGAGAACGTAAACAAACACTGAAGGAGCTTATAAAAACTGCAAGAAACAAGCTAGAGAACATTACAAAATTCTTCAAGCCATTGCCTATGCCTTAAGATAATTAATTAAAATGTTCAAAAACTTTAATTAAATTAATTAATTTATTTTTGTCACCTAGGAACGTATCCTCTATAATCCCATATAAATTACCATTCCGTATTCACGGTTTCTGTATTCGAGGCATATTAATGGAACATATACCCCGCGAATAAAGAGCTTGTACTGCACGGCTATACAATAATTTTAGTATACTTTATTTTATAGAGCAAACTTATTTTCTTCATACCTTTTTAAATGTTATCTCCCTACAGATGTTGAAGCAAAATTACTATAACGTTTCTTCTTTTTATTCTTAATATACTTATTTTGATGTTTTAATGTTTATTTACAATATATGATGAAAATCATTGCAGGGATCATGATGATGAATCATCAGTCTTCGATGCAGCTAGGAAATTAAATGAAGTTTCCAGTTTGAAAGGTTTAGGAAGGTAAGTCTTGATATGCTTTAACAAATGAAATTACTATTAACCGCTTTCCATAAGTCATTACACAATATCAGAAAACTTATTCATTTATTTGACTTTGTTGTTTCAGGTATTTTAAGCAGATTGCCCAATCAGCACGCACAAGCACTGGAGAGAATATTGACGATTTTCTGGGATGTGTGAATATGAGATTGGAGGTAAAGAATAGTATTTACAGAATGATCAGCGAATAAGTCCTGGTTTCAAAATTAAATATCTCTACAAAAAAGATCGATAGAATTATACGGTGAACTGTACTTTTATTAGCAAAACTGGCAAAATAGTGAACAAAAGTTACAAAATTTAGTTACAAGAATCGTTAACAGATGGCGCTTAGCGCTGAAAACTTTTTCTCTGAAAGGAGTCTTTAAAAAAAACAATAAACTGATGTGGTCTTTGCAATTAAAATACAATTTTTTCGTTCGAATTTCACCGTTCGAAACAATGAGGTGGCGTAATCGAACAGTGAAATTTGACATCACGTCTTGCGATGTCTCAACGGAAATGGAATCACATGCAAAACCAATCAACGATTCCAGCTCATGTAGAGTGGCGAGACTGTTTCTATTGACAGTGTCCTTCAATTCTCCCCACAGAAAGAAGTCACAAGGAGTCAGATCGGGAGTCATTTTTCATTTTTGACGTCACACTGAAAGCGTCTATGGGTTTTGTGATTAGAGCGCCATCTATTAACCATTTTCGTAACTAAATTTTCTAAACTTTTGTACTTTTTGTAATTTTTTCAGTTTTGCTAATAAACGTACAGTTTACGGCATAATTCTATCGATCTCTGTTGTAGAGATATTTAATTTTGAAACCAGGGCTTATTCGGTGATCACCCCGTAATACTACAATACATTTTACTCAAATAAAACATGTACTTCTGTAAATATAATAAAATAGATTTTTATAAATTCTAGATATTTCAAACGATATGATATACGATTTATTTTAAGTTTTAAAAAAATCATTAACTTTTAAAATTTTATTTGTAGTATTTTGGGTGTTGTGCGTTAAATTCTAATTACAAAAATAAATACTAAAATAAACCACAGCTTAAAAATTTTTGTAAATAAAATGAACAAATTGTAGAATTTTTTACATACAAAACATAATATGAAAAGAATTTCGTTTAATCCTTTTAGCTTTGGTGATTATTTTCGAGAATTTTTTTTGTTGTTGTTGGAGTGTGTTTTTATAATAAAGTCAAGACCTTTGTAATAATCACTTTTTATCCACTTCAAAGTGATCACTAGATCCATATGATCATTTCCTCCAAAGTGGTTTGAAAATAATCTAATTCTTTAAATTTACAAAAGCAGAAGAATGAAAAAGCAAACCGATTAATATCATTCATATTATGCATTTGTTTTAATTAGTAATAGAAAAATCAATACAATATACAAGACTGTATATATTCATGCACATTAATTTTTTAAGCTATCTAATTTAAAGGAATTATTAAGTTATTAGACTTTCGTTAGATTAATCTTTTATATGAATAATATTTGGCAAATAATTCAGCACGGTATTCAACTAATACTCTTGAGGGTTTCCAGAGCTTGTAAAGCTTCATAGACTGATGGTAGTTCCTCTTCTTTCTTTGTCGCCATTATCCTCATTTTATTAATGCCGCCATCTCTTCGATTCAACCGTACGTGACAAATTGTTCCTTCTGTAGGTTTTCTTTAGTTGTCACCCAAATTTGCGTTAACACCAAATTTGTCTTCTTAATGATCTTTGGAAATGTTTACTGACTTTTTAATAAACCGGGATCATCCTCTAGGTTGATTATAATAGGAATTCCAAGCAGAAATTATTGGACATCGAAATTTATCAATACAAACGAAATGCTGATCCATAAAACCTACATAGACCTATAATACGCTATTTTGACCAATGCAGCAGAATGATCGTTTCAGTCATAATCACTATAAGATGCGATTTCTAGAGTACGAGGAGTGATCCAAAAAAAAGTTTAGAAGGCAGCGGTAATTTTTATTAACAATAAAACCAGGTCAGAAATGGCAATTAAGAGACATTTGTGGAAATTACTTATCTACCTAATCGCAAAACCTGTTGAGCCTTTTACCACACCACTGGACCCATTTGCTTAAACCCATCTTGGTAATGATCAGGTCCCTGGCTATTGAGTCAGTTCTTTTTAGGCATCATCGTCTGATATGAATCTTGTTTCGGAAAAGTGTTTTTCAATGCTGGGAAAAGGAAATAGTCACTAAGAGCCAAGTCGGAGTTGTGTGTCGGAGTTGTACTCCAGACTTCCCACCTAAACGTTTACAGCAATCTCCCAGTCAAATTAACGACACCATTTAGACGTCTGTTATCTACTCATTGTTTCACCCCAAGTACAACGATCTGTCTGTGAATGTCTAATGGGTACACATTCTTTTCCATAGAAATCGTATCATGGTTCGCACCTCTGTGCGAAACTACTTCTATAGACGTCTTACCATTACTGTCACTGTTTAAGGTCTCAGTACTATCACTACCCTTCGAAAACCAGCCATTCTAAAACAATTAGCGCTATCTGTCTCCACAGAGGGTCCCATTTCCCATCTACAAATTCTACTTTCCAACTACTGCTGTTTTTTTTTCTTTGGATCATACAGGTATATGAATAAAAATACAACTATCAATTGTTAACACATAACAATGTAATTCTAGTTTTCTATATGTATGCACAAATAAACGTTTTTAAGAGCTAAAAATATCGATTGATACCTGGATTCGTTTGCGATATTAAAAGTTCCAATTCATTGCAAAATTTTAAATCGTTGCTTCATTTCTACATTTATTCATTAAACTCCTTAAATTTGCCCAAAATCTAATTTATATAATTAGTTAATCTAAGACTTGATATTAAATTATTGAAATCATGTTGTTTAAATCTTTGAACTACTTTCCCTTCAATGCGAACTCTTCAGGTGTTTTTTTTTTATTATTCTTTGATCTACAGGACATTCCTTCATCCGGATTGGATCGTTGGTTTTGTCTGGAGGGAAGGACGGAACGATCAAGCGTCCAAGGTCAGATCCGCTTGAAACTCTCTCTGAGCACCCGTGAGGACAAAGATGGCAACAATGAAGAAGACAATTGGAAAGAGGTGGTCGAGCACATGGAGCTTTTCTGGGTCTTCATTCAGCATGAATTAAAGCAACATTTTGTAAGTAACAGTTGAAATAAAGTGGGTTTTGTATCATTTCTTTTAGGCTTATTTTACACATATTAAGGTATCCGACTAGGTTCGTAGAAAAAAATTTGAAAATTTTGATTTTTAAAAAACAATTTCAAATTATGGTTTTTAGATGTATTGTCAGTTATGATATAAAATATTATAAATACAATAAAATTATTTGTAAATATAATATATTTTGAGAAATAGGAAAGTCGGTAGTAGATTCGACTGAAATTTAATCAAAACGGCTAACACTCTACACAAAATGGTAATGCAGAAATCTTATTATGCTTTGTACACAAGTTATAGAACACAATGATGAATGAAATGAACCAAAATCTAAGAAAGATTTTGAGATGCAAAGATGTTATGGGTAAAAATGCATGTATACATACAATTTTTCCCCTAAATTCAGTCCTTAATTTTTCTGAAAGCTCCTATAAATGAAAAAGTATTTCACCAGCAATAAAACTTTTGGTTCATTTCATTACCTATATTATTTAAACACACGCTGAAATTTTAATGTAAATATCTCGATTAGTTTTTCAGATGTGTTAGCGGTGAAGAATTTTTATGAAAATTAAAGTTTTGAGAATAATGAAATTAAAAACAAATTTTAACTGAAAAATATGTGACCCTGGATGGTAAGTCAGTCCTTAATTTTCCTAGAAAAGGTTAACTTTTTTGGAAAGAGCAATGTCTGAACTACAAGATATAAAAAATTAAAAATGAAATTCACCATTCTGGTCGATAACCAGTGTTTTCAACGTATTCGTATACCTTAATTGCGCATTTTCATGCTTAGATAAAGGTAAATGGATATGCTGAATAATATTCCTCAAAAATTATTAAAACTTAATGAAATGTTAATATATTATCTTAAAATTTTATGTTTTAACATAATAAATCATGCTTATCAAAAATATTTAATAGGTAATTATGAATATGTAAAGTTCCTCAAATAGCCATAAGTTTTTTAAAATCTTGTAAAGTCTTATCAAGATAAAAATACTAAGAATAAAATCTGTGGTCAGCGATACAGGCAGGAGAAAATTTTCTTTTCAATGGCATACTCAGAATACTTGTAGCATTGTATTTTTTCAATCCCTACCTTTATTTGGCATAGGATGGTTCTTATTCCACGTGTATTAATCAGCATGACTTTGACATTTATACAGACTGCCGTAGCTTAACTAACTAAGTACATAAACTTCGATAAGGTCTAAGACTAGCAACAACATTAAAAAAATTCTTCTATGTGAATCTGCCATGTGTAGAAATCCAGCACATTGCAAAATTGTTGGAAGAATGTTAGGATTGTAATTTGTAAGGGTGGAATGTTCTGTATTTCACACGTGGTGGAAATATTTCTTCCTTCTGTATTCAACTTGCAAGAATTTATGGTTGTTCATTAATGTAAGCAGTTCATTTGTATAAATAATAAACCCGATTTCTAATACCAAGAATAAGTTTCTATGGCTTGGTATTTATCGACCCTTCATTTTAGATACTTGGCTTAGTACTTCACTTGAACTTGCAAAACATGGTCGCACTGGATTTATAATTGGGCAAGGTCTAAAAATAAAAACTGATCTGTTAAAATTTGCCAGGTGTAGAAACATGGCACTCTGCATAATATGTTAAGAGTAAGTCTTTATTTAGAATCAGAAAAATTATCTCGCTGGAATTGCAATTCGTACGCTTGGAAAAATTTTCTTTCTCCATTTTTAAAAAGGCGGACATTTAAAATGATTATTTTCTGAATGGAAAAATGCAGTTTGTTAAGGTTTGTCCTAATGAGCTTCAAATGGCCCATTTGTGCATTTCTGATATACCAAAAGAAAGGACGAAAAATGATCTAAGGATTTCTATAGTAATTTATTTCATTAAATATATAATCTAATATATAACAATAGTAATAACTCAATCTAATGTATAAAAATGGTAATAACTCAATCTAATGTATAAAAATGGTAATAACTCAATCTAATGTATAACAATAGAAATAACTCAATCTAAAGTATAACAATAGAAATAATCTAATGTATAACAATAATAATAACTCAATCTAATGTATAATAGTAATAATTCAATCTAATGTATAACAATCGCAATAACTCAATCTAATGTATAACAATAGAAATAACTCGATCTAATGTATAACAATAGAAATAACTCAATCTAATCTATAACAATAGTAATTTATTTTCATTAAATATATAATCTAATATATAACAATAGTAATAACTCAATCTAATGTATAACAATAGTAAAATTTTAGCCAATTTTCAATTTTTATTTCGCTATCCGTTAAATTTGTTTAGCAGTGATAAATGCAATAAATCTTAGTATTTTGTTTCTCATATGACCACAGCTTAGAATTACATTCCAAAGCCACTTTGATAATTATGACCTTCAATCTATAACAACATGTCTTATTAAATGTTAATGCATATATACATGAGTGTGTTATGAATTAAACTGTGCATGCGTATTTTTAATCCTTTCTACATTTCTCTATTTTGCAGGGCCCCAGTTATGAATGGGCAGGAGACTTACCACAACCTGCACTCACTATTCTCCATCAGCATGCTATTCAGGGCGATATAACAGAGCTTCAGCAGACCCTCTGGTAAGAATAATTTGGTCTCTGAGTTGATGGTACTTCACTCGTATGACAAAAGTGGATTATTCTCAATGATATAGAATGTGTGGATATAAAATATGATAATGCCG